>PVLA01005277.1:0-151121 GCA_004027455.1 Hydrochoerus hydrochaeris | reverse complement strand
GCAATCCCAATCAAAATACCATTGACATACCTCACAGATCTAGAGAAAACACTACTAAAATTCATTTGGAAACAGAAGAAACCTAGAATAGCAAAGGCAATTCTAGGCAACAAAAGCAAGGCAGGAGGCATCTCAATTCCTCACTTGAAACAGTACTATAAAGCCACAGTGATCAAATCAGCTTGGTACTGGCAAAGAAATAGACCTGAGGTCTATCTAAGATTAGAAGATGCAAGCACAACTACAAAGACACTCAGCCACCTGATATTTGACAAAGGGGCTAAAAATGTCCACTGGAAGAAGGATAGTCTCTTTAATAAATGGTGTTGGAAAAATTGGCTCTCTACATGCTGAAGACTGAAATTAGATCCAAGCCTATCACCATGCACAAAACTAAAGTCTAAATGGATCAAAGACCTAAATATTAAAACAGAAACACTAAATCTACTGGAAGACAAGGTAGGTAGAAGTCTTGGACACATAGGGGTATGCAGAGAATTTATGAACAAAACGCAAACTGCATGGGAAACACTTCAAAGAATCAACAAATGGGATCTCATATTATTAAAAAGTTTCTGCACTTCAAAGGAAATCACCAACAGAGTGAAAAGAAAACCCACAGACTGGGAACAAATTTTAGCCAGCAACCCCTCAGACAAAGGACTTGTGTCCAGAACATATAAAGAATTGAAAAACATCAAGCCCCCCAAATTCAAAGACCCTCTCCAAAAATGGGCATCTGAGAAGAACATACAGTTCTCAGAGAAAGATATACAAATGGCAAATAAATACATGAAGAAATGTTCACCATCACTGGTCATTTGAGAAATGCAAATTAAAACAACACTGAGATTCCACCTTACTCTGGAAAGAATAGCTGTCATCAAGAAATCAACTGATAACAAATTTTGTTGAGGCTGTGGGGAAAAAGGAACACTGCTCCACTGTTGGTGGGAATGCAGACTGGTGCAACCACTTTGGAAATCCATATGGAGAATTCTCAGAAGACTAGGATTAGAAGCCCCATTCAATCCAGCTAGCCCCCTCCTGGGTATTTTCCCCAAAGAATTGAAAAGTTCATATTACAGTGATATATATGCACCCATGTTCATAGCTGCACAATTTGTGATAGCTAAATCCTGGAAACAACCAAGATGCCCATCAACTGCAGAGTGGATGAGAAAGATGTGGCATTTTTATACAATGGAATATTACTCAGCTATAAGTAAGGATGATCTTGAGGCCTTCATAGGTAAATGGAGACAATATATCATATTTATATATATCATATGGTGTCTCTAGTGCAAAAAGTAAATAAGAACTATAAGTTTAACAAAACCAAAATGTGTACTTGCTATTGTAAAAAAGAGAGGAAAAGAAAGTGCTCTAAGGGATATAACTGCATGTATATTTGAGTTTGTAAAATAGATGACCATATTGCTGAATCTTTGTTGGATCTTAGAGCAGAACTGTTTGCAGTCTGACTGTTTGAATGTTTACTATGTAGCCTTTAACTATGTAACTTGAACAACTACATCCAAGATGACAATATGTAATTTATAAACAAGTGATTTATTAGTGGTTTTTTTTCTCATTTTCTTTTTTTTCTTTCTTTCTTTTAGAATTCTGTATTGTTGCTACCCTTTTTTTATGTTTTGCTTCTTTTCTTCTCTTTAAATAAAATTTTAAAAATGTATAATTGCTATTGTAAAAAAAGAGGAAATAGGAAGTGCTATAAAAGATATAGCTGCATGTGTGTTTAGGTGTGTGGGATTGATGACCATATTTCTAGGTTCTTGTTGGATTGTTGAACAGATCTGTTTGCACTCTCACTGCTTGAGTGTCTACTTTGTGTGCTTTAAT
This sequence comes from Hydrochoerus hydrochaeris, assembly GCA_004027455.1. NCBI lineage: Eukaryota > Metazoa > Chordata > Mammalia > Rodentia > Hydrochaeridae > Hydrochoerus > Hydrochoerus hydrochaeris. Next base: position 149,258 of record PVLA01005277.1, on the reverse strand, counting down.
TTTGTAACTTGAAAAACTATTTCTAAAAGAACAATATGTAATTTATCAACTAGTGATTTCTTACTTTTTATCTTTTTTTTGAAATTCTGTAATATTTCTATACTTTTTCTGTTTTTTTTTCTCTTTAAATAAAAAAAAAGAAGTATAAAGGCAAAAAACAATATTTCAAGTGGCCAGCTTTCTTGTTTGCTTTCCCATACACTTGACATGTGTGTGTGTGTATGTGTGTGGTTGTCTAAGGATCAAAAATCTTTTTTAAAAAAGTATGTATGCACTGTTCTTGGACTGTGGTTTAGAGAATTTCTTTCTTGAATGTTGGATTCCATCTTGGCTACTAAAGGAGCTCACAGTAAAACAGAAAGATGTGAGAGGTGTGGAGAATGGCAGTGGGCATGGGACTGCCTGTCACTGAACCTACAAAGTGTTTCATGACTATCATACCCAATTACCCCCCCCCCAATTAAACCATTTATATTTCTTTATTCCAGAGCTCACAAATTAAGTTGCACACAAGAATAATTAAGCTGGGCAGGTTATGTGGGAATATTTGGCACACTGCAAGTGCAATGTCCTGTTCTGCAGTTGGACCCACCACTGGATTTTTTGGTGGTCATTTTTCCAAGTGACTATAGCCACCAGTTGATTATAATTAACTTCATAGTTTTTCATTCTCCCCCATCTAGTTCAGACGATCTTCTGAGATTGAAAGGTTTTTGTCTTCCTTCCAAAGAGTATTCTACAGGGATGCAAGATAGAGCTGGAAACTTGCTGGGTCTTGCAGCTGTGGGTAAGATATACTTCCCTTGGTTACTTTTCCCTTGTGGCTAAGACAAAATATCTGGTGCACAAAGTTAAAAGAGGAAAAGTTTATTTAACTCACAGTTTGTTGAGGTTTCGGTCCATAATCAGCTGGCTCCAGGGCAGGGTGGCGTGGCACCGGGGCAACACTTCAAGGAGGCAGAAGACAGCAAAGCTACAAGGGAAAAGGGGGGTGGGGAGCAAGCCTATTTTCTTCCTTTATATTGTAAGCAGGCTACGCCCCTCAGCTGGGTGTAGCGCTCACACCTTCTCTGTGCCCTTCTCTTGCACAGGCTGAGGATGTTACGAAGTAACATCCTGCTGAATGCTTAAACTTTTGACCTTCTCAAATTGACACAGTGTAGATAGCTAACAGCATGCTCTTTACACCCCAGGATGGAGAGCTTCTGAGTTACTTAGTTAAGCTTCTAGACTTCTCAAATTGACACAATGTACCTACCATAACTTATAACCTGGAGGAGAAAGTCGTAGGGGGTTCTATCCTGAGCACACTCAGCCTCAGACTCTGAGAGAGGCATTCATAGCAGGAGTAGGGCAAGAGAATCCCAGTTAGGCATCCTGATAACTGGGAGCACAGTATGCGTGGATTCCATCTCTCCTCTATCCATCTCTTTCTCCCCTACTTGTACTTCCTCCTCCCTCTTCTGCATACTGAATGAGCTTCAGGGGATGCTGGAAGAATATTAATGGATTCAGGATCCATAAAGAACATAGGGATGCTTGGATGTGAGTACAAAATCTCTTCACCCACCTGTAGGCTTACTGAGTGAACGTGCTAATTAATGAGGGGGATGCTTTGAAAGTGCAAAGCACTCTGTTACAATAATCAGCAAGCTCATTCTCAGGTTTGGCTTCCTCATCTGCCGACTGGGGATAGTAACACTGATCTCACTGGGGTTCAGGAAGACTAATGATAACTCTGACCTGCTTTGTGCTTTGGGATGCAGGAACAATTTTTATTTGACTCTTGCAGCTAACAGGAAAGGCTGTTACAGAGGTCAGACAGGGCTTCCAAGGTATTTGTAGCAATAGTCACAAAATTCTGGACATAAAATTCTTGCCCTTTCCCAAACCTTTAGGTTTCAAAACCTTTAGGTGTTTTACCTAGAAAGGGAGTCATGGCAGTGTGTCCACTGGTCGTCTTCCATTGTGGTGGGGTTGTTTCTTGAGGTTTGGTTCTCCACGGTGTTTAGCATATGCTTCCCAGCATGTGACAAAAATCTCAACGAATATTTGTGGGTGTGAGTTGGTGTTTCTCATCTTGTGATCCTACTGCTTCCTTTTACCAAAGATGAATAACCTCCCCCAAAAAACTCTGGGAACACCTAAACTGGTCTCCCCCAGGGCATAATTTTTTTCTGAGAACATTCCAAAGTGTCTCAGAGCCAGTAATGCCTTGCCACACCGGGCAATGTGGCTTCCTTCCCACCTACCTGTCCTGGAGCTGTCAGACCCTGTCAAAAGATTTTGAGATAGTTCTTTGTGAGACTGGAGCCTTAACATCAATGGAATTTGAGTGTGGGTTGTGTTGAGCTTGACGTTATGGAAGCAAAACCCTAAATTTTTTTTTTTTTTTAGAAAATCAAAGCTCAAAGTCAGACTTGCAGAACAGCAGGTACAGGCATTGAGGAAACAAAAAGGAAGATGTAAGAAAGTGGTTTCCTTTCAGCTTCTGGAAGGAAAGGTAATTATATAACTTCACCCCTCCCTCTCAACCACATCTAAACAGTACTGGGCACCTCGCTCAGGTAGCAGACATTTCGCACTACACACCAAGCCCCAACCGGAGTCTTCTAACCTGTTTCAAAAGTTTCCTTTCAACCTGGACCATTCAATTCTGTCTTTCTTCCTCCCCTTTCATCCATCTAACTATGGCAGTGCTCTCTGGAGGAGAGGGGAGAATCAATGACTCACCTGCCTACGCAGCAGACTCGGATAACCTGGCTTGAAAGGGGACAGCAGGTTTCTCGCGCCTCCCCTTGACTGCCACTCATACTTTGCTTCTTTCCAAAAGAAAACATGCCAGGACTTTGCAGAAGATGGGAAAACCTGGGATCCACTCACTGCATCAGCACAGGAACCATGCTAACCAGCACAGTGCAGAAGATCAGGCTACGTCCATGCTCCTCCTGGTTGGACATTTTCTAGCCATGTCTTCGCACCCAGATTGGCAAGCACAGTCCGGAGCTGATGGCTGGCCTAACCAAATGCAACGTCTTCTGTGTTTTTAGATAAGTGCCCTTCCTTGGAAATAGATTATATAATGGTTAAGAATGTGGATTCTAAATCCAGACACCTGGCTTCAATGTCCAGCACGATCATTCTCTGGTCATGTAACTGTGGACATCTAATTTAACATCAGGAAGCCTCAGTCTCCTCAGCTGTGAAAGGGGGTAATAATAGTTTACTTCATATATCTGTGGTCATGTGTAAAACATGAGACCAGACAGACAGAGGCTCAATCCACACCATCAGAGAGGCAGGTGGGCTAGGCAGGTGAGATTTTGTTTGGTGTCCTCATGGGGGAGGATCTATACGAATTTGGTGAAGCCCTACCCTTCCTTGCTAATTCCTTCTGCTAAGGTGTCTGATTGGGAGGTTAGAAGTCTTTCCTCCAATTGGTAAGTTAAAAAAAGAAAAGGCAGCTAAGGTTTTCTCAAAGGGAAGTCTTTACAGCTCTTCTTAAAGTCTCCTTGTCTGCCTGGGACAATGCTCTTAACCATGAACTGAACTGTAGGACGCGTCTCACAGAACTTCCCGTGCAGCCTGGGCCTCCTTCTCCCTCACCTCTTCTCCTCCTATTCAGCAGTGAGTTCCCTCTGCCCACATCTACCTCTACTGCTAAGTCACACTGTTGTTGTTCTAATCAGACAGTGCTCTCTCCCATTGGGAGATCCCCAGTGCCTCTTGCTACAGAAAGTCTGCCTATATCAACTGATCCCTGCTTTTCCCTATCTACTGGAAGAGGGGGAACTACCTTTGCCACCTGTCTTGATTCTCTGTTTACGTTTTAGTCTCAAGGGTTGTTGCTATGTTTTCATCTCAGATGCTGAACTCCTGGAGGGCAGGATCCTGGCTCTACAGTTTTCAGGGTTAAGCTTTGATGATGATGGCAAGATGGTGTGGCCTGAAGGGATCCTTTGCTTTTGATGAGTGAAAATGCAAAGCTTTTCTAGTGTGGATAGCAGGGGTTTCCACCCACACCTAATTCAATTCTGGGGTCTCTATCCTAACTGTCAGCGCTTCTGTTCTTCCTGCTTCACTCTCTTTTCTTCCCAACTCTGAAGTCCAGGCCCCGAGCACTGAATCTTGAGCTCTTTCTCACTTGTTTGTATGTTTCAGATTTGTTTCAGATCCAGTTTAATTACCACAAATCACCAGGTCCTTGGTCAGGCTACACAAAGAACCCCTCTACTCTGCAGCCTGAACTCTGTCTGAGGTTCTGCCTCACTGTTGTCCATTCCTCTGGACCAAGAGGTTGTTTATCTGGCTAAAGAAGGTGGGAAAAACAGTGCTATTAAAGGGAACCAGTAGCTGAGTGGTGATCTATAATCCCAGCACTCTGGGATGCTGAGGCAGGTGGTTTTTCAGTTTGAAACCAGCTGGGGCAATTTAGTAACTTAGTGTCTCAATTTACTGCCTCAAGATTAAAAATAAAATAAAATAAAATAAGGGCTGGGGATGGAATTAGTGACAAAGCCCTAGGTTCAATCCCCCACCAAGGGTAGGGTAAGTGGGGAACATCACACCAAACATGGCTTGACACTGTTCTTGTCTCCTGTGGCACAGATGGTGTAGCCATGGCGATGCTCAGTGACAGCTTTTCACCCATGCCTTAGTTTTAGAAAGGGAGAAACCTCCTTCCCATCCCTTGGTTTGGGCTCAGTAACATCACTTGTTTTGGCCAATGAGATATTAGTGAATATGGCATTAGCAAATTAATACGTGCTGGGCCTTAGAGGGGTATAGTTTAGTGGTGAAGCGCTTGACTGCCCCTGGTAACATTCCCGACCCTGCAAAAGTGCTTGCCTAGCTGGGAATGCTGTCTTGTGTTGCTATTCTTGACAGGAGAAAAATAAACATCTTCTGGCTAATTGCTAAGCTCTCAGCAGGGCCCCAGAATAGGTAGACATCAAGTAGACCTGAGCAGCACTTGCCCAACACACACACACACACACACACACACACACACACACACAGCAAGAAGCCAAGCCTAACTCCTCCAAAGATGGGTAGGTAAATGATTCTTGTTTTTAGCTTCTGAGTTTTGGCATGGTTTGTTATGCAGAATTATTATGGAATTGCTAGGTGGTACAGATGGCAGATAGGTTCTTCTTGCATGCCAACTGTGTTCAATTGATAATGACTGAGCAGAACACTCCACTGGGTGGAGAAGGATTGTGAGATTAACGTGGACTCTGAAAGAACTCTAGGATTGATCAGTCATGTCTGTCATAGGAGGCATCATAGTCCAAGGGCTATGTAGTAACTATTCTTGGCTTGAAGCCTCTCCTCCTGAGTAGGGTCTTTCAAAGACAGGGCAGAATATGGAGTGTGGCTCTTTGAAAAGGGCTAACATAACCATGCTCAGTGACTCCAGGGCTTGCATAGTGAGCATGAGGTTTTGAGTTTGATCCTTGGTAACCAAAAACCATAAAACAAAAACAAAAACACAAAAAACAAAAGAAAATCTTCTAAAGCAAAGGAGTTGGGTAGATGACCATAAGAGAAGGGCAAGCTAAATCCCCAGCCCTGCTTTAGAGTTTGGAGTAAGTCACCTTAGCATTTGACCTTGGGTTCCAGGCTCAAAGAACTTGTATGGGATGGGAAGCTGAAAGAATGGTTTAAAGATGGGCAAGTCCACTAATAACTCACACGTTCTATTCTAGAAGAGGAAACATCTACCCCAGTCAGTTTCCAAGCCTGATGCTGCAAAGTGCTAAGCCGAGAATCAACTCCCTAAAATCTTTTGCCCACTCCTGCTTGTCAAATACCTTAGAAAAGCAAACACTGTGTAAAAGGATCCTCTTCTGCAAGGTAATCAAAAACCTGAGTGAAGACTGGTCCTGGGAATTAGATTGCTTGAGTCTGAAGGGCCAAATGAAAAGGAATCACATCTGGTTCCATTTTGCTTGTGAAATTGTCTCACACTGACCAAGTAGGTCCTTTCCTGAGTACAGTATATAAATACAGAAGATACACACATGGTTGTTATCAAAGAGTATTGTACAAAATTAAGTTGGCTACTTCATGGTGAAATGGAGAATGGCAGGCATTTTAAACACACAAGTTTCTTTGTTGGGTCTGGAAGCAATCATTCATGAAGACTGCTACTTTATCTCTAGAGGAGGATCATTCTAGAAGGGGCATTAAGTTGGGTTAAAGCCACTGACATGGTCAAACCTATATGAACCCAAGATACACAAAGTCCTGACCGCTCAATGATTTAAGGAAAGACAATGCAAGTTAGTGCCAGAAATCACCCCCACCATGTCCTAATCTGTTTCTTTGAACAAGGTTTCTAATGTGCTGACCATATGTGACCTTGGAGGCAAAGGGAAGGGACTAACTGGGATTTTTCAATGATCTTTTGGTCTCAAAATCTTACTGCATTGTTGCTACCTGGTTCCTATTTCCCTGACTATTCCTGGGGAAGAGAAGCAGAAATCAAGGACCTCTTCCCCCAAGTCTTAGCTGACTCCACCATATTGTCAGAAGGAGGGAATGTTGAAAGGTGCAGTGATAATCCCAGCTGAGCATTTGCCTGAGACTATCCTGACTCAGCGTCTTTCCCAAAGGACTATGAATCCTCCTTCATATGAGGTTTCCCACAGGACCCCTGTGGTGGGAGGTGAAGGAAACAGCGAGACAATGAACTGTGAAGCAATAAAATGTTACAAGACTGGGAGGGAGATTGTTTCCCTGACTGTCCTGCCTTAGATTTCCCAGATGTTCTCATTTTTATAGGTTGGACTCAAGAGGAAGAAGCATATAGTAAACAGGTCCATGAATGGTGTGCAAATGGGCCCAAAAGGCAAAAAACTATACTTAAGTCCTTTAACACTAGTGTTTCTGACCTTACCATCTTGGTGAGATCTTGTTATAAAGCCATGTGCAGATATACAGATGTGGTCAACAATGGGCCACATATAAAAAAAATCCCATATCACAGCTCTCTTAGTTTAAATGATGTTCACACGGTGATAACATCATCCAGTGACTCATTGTTCAGAACGTGCCCCCATTGTTACATGATCCATTGCCTGTATCCTAAACTCCCCAAGCCAATTCTGTACATAATCAAAACAGCTCTTGGTAATTGTCTCCCTTGGTCCTATTCAGTGAAGACCACAGTTGAGGATGCTGGCAGTCTCGTGGGGATATGTGAATTAAGGTTTGAATTCAGTTCCTGGGAAGGTACTTCTGGCTTCTGCATTCTTTGTGGCCCTATGTCTGCTCTGTGCCTGGGGTTCATCATGATGTGCCCCACTTCCTCATAATTAGGAGGTGTGAGACATGGAAAAAGTTGATTCGTTATTGTTCAGGTTTCTCTGAAAGAGTCCTGGTGGGGCATTTGAAAGAAGGAGCCTGTTTTATGGTGTGGAGTTTTGCATTTTCAAGGGCAAGTCAGAGGTGTGGTGGTGGGAACAGTGTGGATTTTTTTTTAAGGTAGGTCAGTGTGAATGTGAAACCCAATAGTGTGGCTCTTTGTTATCTGGCTTGGGGTGGTTTGAAAGTGAGTGGCTGAGGAAACTATAGAAAAAAGATGCAATTACCCACTATCCCTAGTGGTACACAGATAAACAGCACTCAACCTAGAAGTTCTAGACTTCATCACACAGGGAGGCTCCCTGTGACGGGCCAAGGGGAGCAGTCCAAGACTGATCCTACTTAGAACCGGGAATTGTACGTGCTGGGTTCACTTTCTGCTTTCGTACTTTCGCTCAGATTCTTACCGTTTGTGTTTTCCTATCTGGAGACTGGAAATGACAATGCAGCTCATACTTTGCTGAGAGTAAAGTAATTAACATTTGAATTTTTGCAAATTGTTAAGAGCTGGCAGTCTCCTCAGACCAAGTGCTCTCTGCAGAGCTGCTAGCACCCACGGGTTACCAATAAAAGAAAAGGAAGAGGCAGGGTCTGGCAGTAGGGCCTGTACTGGGGTGTGGAGGTGGGGGAGGGTTCTGGATTACACAGCATTAGCCCGACACTGGCCAGGCCACTGTCCTTGCCCTTCCGTCCCTCACACTTATCTCCAAGCCTTGCATCCAGAGTGGGCTCCATGCTTTACCTCGGTCCAAGCAGAGCAGGGTGCTGCGCCTGACAAGCTTCCAAACAGACTTCAGAACTTGACACTACTCCAAAAATGAGAGGAAATAAAGTTTGGAAAACCTCTGTGAGAAAATAGCCAGGGTATTCCACCTCGTTTCTTCAGTCTCTTCTTGGCATGAATTAGAGAATACTTGGTGGAACTGCAGGTGTCTAAGAAGAACTTTGATTTTTCTAAACATTTACAATTCTCTTTTATGTATGCAGTCAGAAAATGGGCAAGGAAATCGAAAATGTAAATCTTTCAGCAAACGTATGTGTCAGGGAGATGCCAGACTCCCGTCAGAGAAGCAAGTTATGAAAGACGCTCAGAGATGAAAAACAGAAGAATTTCCACAGAGCACAGGCCTCTCAGCCCGGAGGAAATGGGGGGCCGCCACAGGAAGGGGTGGGGCTTGCAGCCATTGACAGGTTGGAGGCCAGCTGAGGACTTGACCAGGGCCCTTTGTTCCAGGCCTCAAACCAGCTGCGAAAGTGTCAATTAGAAATAGAGGAGAGAATTTTAAGTGGCATTTCTGCTTCTCCAGGCTCCAAACCGGTGTCCTTGAAGACGAGGTGTCACAGTAAAGAAAGAACTGAACCTTCTCTGGATTGCCTGTGAAGAAGACCCAGGGAAATTTACAAGTGGGTCAGATTTGTCTTGTCTTCACTACTCTTATCTTCTTCAGTTTTAATAATGCATCTCATACTTGTGCAGAAACATCAAATAGAAAATGTCACCAATATCAGTGAATAACAACTGCTCTGATAAACTAAAGAATCTGCAAAACATGTAGAAGATGCCTGCCTTCTATTAAACAACATAAAGAGCATGACTAACTGGGGAGTTTTTCTTTTTTCTTAGGTAGGCAGATACAGCATTATTAAGAATCTGTTCTCCCTAAATTATTCTGAAAATCCAAACCAATACTAATCAAAGTCACAAGTGACTTGGGTGCTTGGTAAATATAGTTCTAAAATTGTAGCAGAACATAAAGGTAACAGTAACCAGGAAATTCTCTCAGAGAAAGAAAACAAGAGAGGAATAGCATTCTCAGATAATAAAGCATCTTATAAACTTGCAGTGAGTTAAACAGTGTCATGGTAGGAAGGAAAAAATAGATTTGTGGAACAGATTAGAGTTTCCAGAAATATAACCATGTAAATCTCAGAATTCAGTGTATGATAAAGGGCATTTTCAAATGAGCAAGGAAAAAGATAATTTATTGAATTCTATTGGGACAACTGGCTAGCCATTTGGGGAAAAATGCCATCATTTCCCACAACAAATTCCAGATGCTTTAAACGTAAAAAATAAAGCCATAAAAGCACTAGAAAAAAGCATGGATGAATAGTTGTATAATCTTTGAATGGAAACTTCTAGGCATGGCAAAAATGCCATAAACCATAAAGAAAATGATTGGAACATGTGGCAACATAAAAATTAAAAACTTCTGTACAACAAACACCATCAACAAAGTGAAAAATAAAGCAAAAATAGGAAAAATATTTAGGGCACATGTCAGAAGGTTAATAGCCTGAATACAGGAAAACTTTTGACTAATAGGAAGCCCAATAACCCAATAAAATTGTAAACATGAGCGTCTTCATGTTTGATAAAATGGTTTCAGACTTGCATGTCAGACAAAACAATATTTGAGACATATTTGCATTTTAAAAAGTATTCAGTTTTTTACCTAAAATCCCAGTTTCATTGGACATCCTCTCTTTTATTAGCTAAAGCTGGCAACCTCATTTCAGACACATTACCTCATTTCAGCCCTGTTCCAAGAGGTAGAGAAAGCAGTTTCCTCATCTGTCAAGTACAATTTAAGAATTAAATTGGAAACCGGGCGTGGTGGCACACACCTGTAATCCCAGCACCCTGGAGGCTGAGGCACGAGGATCTTTGTGAGTTCGAGACCAGCCTGGGCTACAGAGTGAGCTCAAGGCCAGCCTGAACTGCATAGTGATCCCCTGTCTCAAAAAGACAAAAAAATTAAATTAGAAAAGGTATCTAATTTTTGTTTTCTTTCTCTTTCCCTTTTCTCCACTCTGACTCATTCTACAGCTGAGAAAACTGAGAATTGGAAAGGGGAAGTTACCAGCCCAATTTTGATCCGTCAATGAGATGGAACCAGCCCTTCCATTCCATGCCAAACTACTTCATCTCCTACTTGCCCCCACTCCATATCCGCTGTTTTCCCTGGACCCTCCAATGACCTAGTGAGGCACTCTTATTTTTAGTTCTTGGGTCTTATTGGAACTGATCACTTTTTCTGTGTCTCAGGAATCTCTCTGATCTTTGTCCTCTACCACAATGTGTCAGTGCTTTACCAAGTGACAAGAGTCAACTTGAACAATGGATTTATATTGGACTACCGATGCCTAACTTCAGCCGCACACTAAAATCTGCTGGAATCTTAAAAATCTGCGTGCTCCACCCACATCACTTGTGAGGGAAGTCTCAGGGATCAATATTTTTAAAAAACCTCTCTAGGTTGCTTCAGTGAGCAGCCAATGTTGGGAATCATAGAGTATTGATGGCTTGACATTGTAAAACTCTGCATCTATTTTTTAGATGAGAAAACTGAGGCATAGAGAGACAAAAAGCATTAGTGTAGATGACCCCGCAGAACAGAGAGGCAAAAAGGAGATGGCTTCTTCTATTGAAATATATTCAGAATATTTTCAGTTCTCCAGACACATATTGTTTTCTCAGGCCCCTTTAGCCACAGAGAGAATCTAGGCCCTAGATTGCTGTAATAGAGATATTTAACTTCTGCTCTCCGCCTCTGTCCTGCAAATTCCATCTTCCCTGATTCCCCTTTTCTTTTTCCTTAGGCCTAAGCTTAAATTCTGGGGACCATGTTGGATAATTCCTTCATGTGGCCTGAAGCCTGGTGGCGGATACTCCTCGCTGGGCTCTGGCAGCATTTCAGTGTGTCCCTGAAGACAGCCCCGCAGGCACTGGCTAGTCCACTCCAGGAGGGCCAAGTTCATGTCTCCCTGATTCATGTTCTCTGCTGGCTTCACATTCTTTGCCAAAACTCATCTCTTCTGTTTAGGTTCAGGTCTGTAGCAGGTGACAAGAACTAAGAGGATAAGCTAACGTTATCTTGGGTATTAGTCACCGTTGAGTGCTTAGGCTTAGAATAATAAAATAGTCCTACTTTCTCTTCACTGGCTGACTTCTTGCTCAGAAAACTTACAGGGCTTCTGTTTAGGGCTTTGGAGCTAGAGATCCTCAGTCTGTGTTTTGTGGAATTTACCAGGGGTCATAGAATTCATGGAGTCCATGAGCATGGCTGAGAAAAATATGTTTTTATTTCCATGAATAATAAACTTTTCTTTCACTAAACAATTTATCTTTCTTTTCACAAATCTCTATTGGAAATTTGGCACCTCCTTCAGTTTTAAATGTAAGCAACAAATTATAGTGCATTAGTGGTACCTTTGACTGCATATGATAAAAAAGTTATTTTTATATTTTGTTATAGTTGTTGCAAATATCTTGAAGCATTATTTCTGATCAGTGTACTGCAAAATTACGGTAAGCATTAAACCTGCCAGTACAGTTTCTTAATGCACCAATAACAAGCATACACAGGGCTATGTGTCTCAATTTGAAAATATTTTGGTAACTGTTTTCCAGTGGCATCAGTTTCTATGTAATCCTCTGTATTTTCTTTTCTGCCAGAAAAAAATATTTAAAGCTTTATTCTGAGAAGATCACATGGCACAAAAGCAATCCAGAACCCCTGTGTCAGCATCCCGGGATTCAGTGGTGGTACGTGGATGTGGAGACGGTCCCTCTTTTCCATCAGTGGCTCCTACCTGTCCAGTTGGATGAGTTAGGTCAGGGCTGTTGGAAAGTTGGGTTCTTCTGGGAAGCTCATCCCAGATTTGTCATCTTTGGGACAGTTCCATTGTTGTGAGTCCAGCTACCTTCCACAACCCAACAGTCTTAACGGAGAACTGCATATTAAAGTCTGAGTGGCAAGTATGAATCAAAGCTCTTTTTGGAGCAAAACACAGAAATCTATCCAGATGGCTGTGCAGAGTCTTGGTGCACTGACTAAGTGTGATCGTAAGAACAACACAGTGTCCACACAGGGAGCAGGATGGATGGAGGTACTTACTCTTTAAATCACTTTCAGACACCTGCTCTCTGCTGCCCTCTGCACATCGATCCCCATTTTTCTTTTCTTATTACCCACCCCTGTTTATCTCCAGGTCTGCTCTCCTATAACTTCTGCTCCAGCATCTATCTGTCTGCTTGGCATGATGCTACATGGCCATGGAGCCCAGCTGCTTGTGGTTCCCTGGTTCTTCTCTTCTCCTGGGCTCTCAGGAAACCTGCACATCCCTCTGTCGTTGCAGGCAGGTAGGGCTATACTCCCCCTCCTGCCCTGTGGGCTGTGAGAAGGGTGCATGTGTCCCTTTCCAATCAAAGCATGTTGAGGCCAGTGTGAGCCCCTTCAATTGTTCCTCCCCTGCTAAGGTGACCCCTAAAGACTCACACAGAGAGGATACTGTAGTAAGACAGCTGATCCTCTGTCAGCTTGGGACTCCAGTGATTACAAGGGACAGAGAAACTCATCTGTCCTCACCCTACCTCATCCCATGTGATGCTGGGAATGGGGAGTTGGACAAGGAATAAACTTTTTAAAATTCACTAAGATTTTACTGTTGTTGATTACTGAAGCATATCCTATCTTTTTTTTTAAACTTTTTAATTATATTTTAAAGAGAATAAAACCAAACCAAACAAAACAGAATAAAGTCAATCAAAACAAAATAGTGAAAGTGATATAGGACTTCAAACCAGGATTAATAGGAAACCAACCATGGCTACCATAAAGCTTCTTGTTATCTTCAAAATTGCTGCCCATACCATCAGACATAATAAAATCAAGCAGAACAGAATAAAGCCAATCAAAACACAGCATTGATAAAACAAAACAATAACATGGAACCAAACAAAACAGTGAGAACAATGTTGGATTTCAAAGACAAGACAGAAGGAAATTCCCCATAGTTGCTATATTGCATATTGTTCTTTTCTAAACAGATGCTCAGACTACTGGCTTTAGGCCTGCAAAGTCAATCCAACAATACCAGCATTAAGTTGTTTTTGTACCTCAGTTACTATCAACTCAGCCTATGTTCCTGTGAATCAGCCAGTTGCTTATGGGAGTGGGGGGGGGTCCTTGTCTCCCAGCCTGTATGCCAACTGGTTCACAGGGAGGGCAAATTGGCTTCTTGATTCTCCTCCAGGGCCCGGCATGGCTACTGCCGTCTCACAGGAAGAGCAAATTGGCTTCCTCCTGTCATTTTCTGACCAGTAAACTGTCTCCTGTGTGACTATAAATTATTAGAAGAAGAATGGTATGAACCTCTCAGGTCCCATAAAATCTACCTGAGTGTCTTAGGCCATTTTCTGCTAAAAGGATACCCAAAAGTAGATACTTTATAATAAGCAGAAATTTATTTTTAACCATTCTAGAGGCTAAGTGCAAGAACATGGTGCCAGCATCTGATGAAGCACTGTGTTATCCAATGGTAGAAGGTGTCACATGGCAAGAGAAGGGGAATGGCTAATCTCTCTTCATCTTGTAACGCCAAGAAGCTCATCATGGAGATCCCACTTCCATGATCTCTTCTTACATGAATTACTGCCCAAAGGCCTCATCCCTAATATCATCAACACGACTTTAGGCATTAAGTGTCTAACGCATAAATTTTGAGGGAACATATTTAAACCATAGAAATGGGGCAAGAAGAATCATGAGTGAAATATACCAGCCTTTATCACATCCCAAAAGAGTTTGTAGGGGAAAATCATATTGCTGCAAGGAGAGATAGCTATCATGAGATATGTACTCGTAATTTGGGAAAGGGAAAATATACTTCGGGGGTCACAGTACACAGGGATGCCTCTGATGGGTATGACTGTTAATCGTGGTTGTCAACCAGATTAAGAGACACCTAACAGATTTGTAAGACACATTTCATAGAAATGTCTATAGGTATCTATAGAGTGTTTCCAGAAATGATTGGTATGTAGGCCAGCAAACCAAGTGGGGGAAGACTCACTCTGATTGTGTCTGGCACCAAAATAGGTTAAGGATCTGGATGGACTAAAAAAGGAGGGAGGAAGACATTGTCCTGTGTTTTTAAAGCTCCATCTGCTTGAGTGGGTCTTTTGCTACTGCCACTACTTGTGGACATCAGATTCCAGCTTCTTTGGCCTTTCAGTGTGAACTCACACCACGGACTCTGTAGGGAACTTCCAGGCTTTCAGTTCTGTACTGGAACTGCCTCCCTCATCACTTCTGCTTGGCAACTTCCAGCTTCTTGGATTGAGCAGTTACTGGATCTGCTACTGTACAGCTTGCTGAGAACCACTGAAGGCCATCCCACCTCTGATTCTATAAATCTATCAAATAAGCCCCCTTACATAATTTCATATACATATGTATTTCTCTATTGATTCTGTTTATGTAAAGAAACCTGACCCATGTACAATGTAATGGATGTGCAGTTACATAGTCTATACTCAGGGATTCTCAACAGTGGTTCTAAAGCTGGCCAGGCCTTTGTTGTTGGAGCTGTTCTGTGCATTGGAAGATACTGAGCAGGTATCCCTGTCTCCATGTGAAAGGAGTCAGCACTATACACTCTCCCCTCCCAATCGAGGCTATCAGTACTAAATCCAGACATTGCCTCCTAGTGAGAACTACTATTCTATAAGTAGTTCTATAAGAACTACTATTCTCTCCCTTCGGTTTCATGTATACCCTTAGTAGCAAGAGCACTTACTCACATTTTTGCTTCAGAAACTAGTCCTATTTATAATGTTAGCCTGAGAGTGAGCATTATTAACATTTTGCTCTCCACTGCCCCCCTTTTTTGCATCACTTTTTTTCCCTTATTTTTTTAAGTACCTTGTTTATAAAAGTAGAAGACCTCTGATATCTTTCTGTTTTCCTAGCATCCACCCTCTGCTACCTTTGACAAATAGAATCCATATTTCCAAGCTCACACAAACTCCATTGGGAACACTGCAGCTGACCGTGGGCAGACTGGAAGTTCAGTGACTATGCCTAAAAGAAACTAATGACTCACCCCCCATTCCACATGCTTTCCCTCTTATTCAGTTTTTCTTTCAGATAAATAATGGCAACCAAATTTAGTTTCTCCGCAATGCCTCTTGCTGCTGAGTCTGTCAGAAGAACTTATGCCCCAGCCTCCTCCATTTCTTTGTTGCTGCTTTAATTGGAGGGGCCTCCTCTCCACTCTGTCCAGAGTGAGAGGGAAGGAGCCCTTCACCATGTGTGGATATAACATTCACCATATGAAAACAGTCACCTGGCAAACAAGATCCTTGAAGGGCCTCTGGTGTGTGTCCAGTTCAAAGCAGCAGCTGGCTGACCAGTAATTAGCTTAGTCGAAATCTGCACGACAGGCCTGGTGAACTTCAAAAGGCAACACTGGAGAGCAAGTTTCTTTCTTGAAGGAGATGTGAAGAACCTTTCTAAGAGGCACTGCCTCACTCTCTCCTGTGATCTTGCACAGTGGAGCTGAAAAGTGGATTAAGGCAGGAAATAATAAGCTGTGTGTGTATTCACACGCACACACGTGTTCTCACATGGCACCGCTTGCTCATTTATTTTCTATGTTAAAGGGCCTGCTGACCTCTGTAATCCTCCACCCCTCAAATTCAGAAGCGATGAATAGGATGCATTCTGACTTTAAATGGAATGGAGAGCTTTGAGAAGATGGAAAATTAGCAACATATGGGCTGAAGAACCCAAAGAATCCTGAAAAGGGAAGGAAGGGTCTGAAAGAAGTGTCAGATGTCACTGTGATCACAGGGCCAGTGTCTGGATGTATAGGTGGCTTCATGTGGTTATGAAGGGGGGTCAGAACCTGTCTACCCCCAGCTTAGCTGCCTGACTAAATCTTTTTTTTCCCCTTCTTCTCCATGTTCTGCCAAATGGGAATGAACTTTCTGGTTGGAAATGGTCCTCATTGACTCTTTCTGCCATTCTGCCTAATGCTTTAAGGACAAAGCAGACCAGTTTTTCCTCAAACATATTTCTCTTCATTTTTGCCTCCAACTCATGGCATCACTAGCCCTTGATCTTGCTTTCACATCTTCTCTGAAATGCAAGAATTGGAAATGCTGTGGTAAAGTTTGTTCCAGGTGTCCCTGTTCCTCCTGGGAGAAATGGTGTTGCCCTCAGTCCTTTGAGTTAGCTCAAGCTTCATTGATTGTAAGGACCAGAATCCAGCTATGTTGGTCCATCTCCTGTTGCTATAACAAAACACCCAAGGCTGAGTACTTTATAAAGAAAAGAAGTTTATTTAGTTCACAGTTCTGGTGCTTCAAGAGCATGGTGCTGGCTTCGGCTCAGCTCTGGTGAGGGCCACTTTTGGTAGTGTTCCTGCATGGTGGATAGCATTATGGTGGGTATGCATGTGAGAGGGAAAGAGCACATGGCAAGGCAGGAAGACAGGTTCAGGGGCCAGGCTTGCTCTTTTGTGACAACCCACTTTCACAAGAACTAACTTGCCATGAGACCAGCATTAGCCCTCCTGCAGGATAGTGCCCCCAGTGACCTATTTAGGCTCTACTTCTTAAAGGTTCAGCCACCTTTTAATACCATCAGAGTACAGGCCAATCTGTTTGCACCACATGCAACTTTTGGGGACAAACCATATCCAAAGCATGGCCCAAACTTAGGCTAGCCCAGGTAGAAACATTGAGCTTCCCACACCCAAGCTCAAGAATGATGAGGCTAGTCTCACTAGTCCAGACACTTAAATACTGCCCCGTTTCCCTGACTCTCAAATTTAAACTTTCATTTGTAGCTCCTTCTGGATTGGCTTCATTCTTTTTTTTTTTTTAATTTTATTTAAAGAAAAAAAATCAAAACAGAAAAAAAGGGTAGAAATAATACAGAATTTCAGAAAAAATAAACAGTAAGAAATCACTAGTTGATACATTACATATTGTCTTCTTAGATATAGTTGGTCAAGTTACAAAATTAAAGCATACAAAGTGGACATTCAAACAGTGAGGCTGCAAACAGTTCTGTTCAACGATCCAACAAAAACTTAGCAACATGGTTATCAATCCTACACACTTAAATATACATGCAATTATATCCTTTAGAGCACTTTCTTTTCCTCCTTTTGCTTTTTAAGTCCATTATCTGTTTAGTTATATCATGTTTCAGCTTGCTCAGTATCTTACTGATCTGTTTTGTTGTTATTTACTTTTTAATCACCTTATATAATTCTATTGCTTTGTTTTTGAGTTTCTCCTCATCCATTCCCCATGGATCAGCTTTGGTGGAGTTGGGAGCTTTTGGAGGTATTTATTACTTTGTTATCTTTTTTTTTTAAGGTAGTAAAATACAGCAGAACAAGACAGAACAAAGCCAATCAAGACAGTGTATTGAAATTGGTACAGAATTTCACAGCAGGTCACCAGGATAACAGTAATAGGTACAATAGTATCTCGTTTTCTTCACAATAGTTGTTCTTTCAAACAGGTACAGAAAAATGGAAGGAAATACCGAACTTATAAAACAGAATATTGAATAAAGCAACACCATTAATCAGAACAAAGCAAAACAGTGATAAAAATATTTGCCTTCAAAGAGATGGTAGAAGGAAATCCCCCTTATTTGCTATTTTGCATACATACATTCATCCTCCCAAGAAATACTCAGATCTCTGGCTCCCACTTGCTAACGGGGTGGGGGGATGTTTGATTCTTAGCCCACGTGCCAGTAGGCTCACAGCCGCTTACCAGAGCAGTGAGCTGGCTGCTTGTTTTCCCAGCACCCCAAGTTCCAACATGGTATCGACCTCAGGAAATGCTGATGGTTCTTGCCCTGGAGTGGTTGCAGCTTGTCAGGCCACACCATTGACTTCATTCTTGTGTGCTTCACATAGCTTTCTCCACACAACATGCTCTTTAGCCATGTACCAATTTAATGGCCCTAAGGAACAGGTTATGGTTGATAAATTGTGTCAATGTAAGAAGTTTAGAAGTTTAACTAAGAGACTCGGCAGGGAGCCAGGGTTCTTACTTTGTAAACATCCCCATCCTATGCAAGAGGAGAGCAAGGAGATTTTGTGAGTACTACACTGGCTCTGGGTGGGTGTGTGGCCGGTGTGTGTGTGTGTACAGTACAAAGGAGGAAAAGCGGCCTGTTCTTCCCCCACTTTTGCTCTGACTGCTTTTGCTGGCTGCTGCCTTGAAGTGTTGCCCCTGTGCCATGCCACCCTGCCCTGGAGACAGCTGATTGTGAACTGAAACCTCCACAAACAATGAGCTAAATAAATCTTTCCTTCCTTCATTTTGGTGTCGGATATTTTGTCCCAGCAAGGAGAAAAAAGTAACCAAGACAGAAAGAGGGAAGTATAACTCTCACCAGCTCAGTTATACAAAAGTGCAGGGAAGGACTTTGATTGGGCTATCTTGGGTCACGAGTCAACCTGAACCAATCAGTGTGGTTGAGGAGATGGGGCTTTCTGATTAGCCAGTTCCTGATGGCAAACTCTTCCTGTGTCTGGAACAGCCACTGGGGTCACATGCAGGAGGTTGGGGGAAGGAGATCTCACTCTGAAAGAAGAGAAAAGTTATAGACTACAAAGAGAAAAGAAATCTGGCACAGATCTAAATAGGAACAGTCACTAGGTCATTTATCAACGTTCTGTTGTGCAGTCTATTTTTCTAGGCCTGCTGCAGCAGATCACCACACACACAGTGGTTCAAAGCAACACAGATTTATTCTTTTGCAGATCCAAGATCAGGTGTCAGCAGGACCACCGTTCCTCTGGAAGCTCGAGTGGGGGAGGGGAATTGCCTCCTTATCTCTTCAGTTTCAGATGGTGGTAGTGACTGCTGACTCACCTCACAGGCCTTTTCCTCTTCTCCATATGCTGTTTTTTCATGCTGTTCTGATAAGAATGTTTGTCATTGGACTTAAGGCCCCCAGATAATTCAAAATGATCTCAATTGAGATCCTTAATTACATCTGCAAAGGACTTTTTGCCAAATAAAGTCACATTCATAAGTTCTAGGGCCTGGACGTGGATATATCTTTTCTGGGTCACATGGAAGCCGTTGTAGCCAACAGGAGGTGCCCTCCTAAGTGACATCTAGACTGCCTTTGTCGCATGCATTCTGTAACCCTTCTGGCAGGGGTCTAAATCCCGTTCTCAGGCCCGCCAAGATCCCAGATGGGTTCTTGTGATGTCAGCACATCCAGGCAGGATGTATGTTGGGACCAGAATTCAGCTTTC
Source organism: Hydrochoerus hydrochaeris (assembly GCA_004027455.1). NCBI lineage: Eukaryota > Metazoa > Chordata > Mammalia > Rodentia > Hydrochaeridae > Hydrochoerus > Hydrochoerus hydrochaeris. The sequence continues at coordinate 129,803 of PVLA01005277.1, read as the reverse complement.
CTTCTAGCTTCTCATGATGCCCCTTTTCTTTCCCTTTCTTATTTCTTGTGCTGTTTTGTTTTCTGTAGGTTCCCAAGGTACTTAAGATTTTCCCCTGGAGTTCTTTACTGGCTTTGGGACTTTATGGTAAATAATTTATCAGTTCTCTGAGTCTCAATTCTCCTATCTATAAAATGGGGTAATAGTGACATTTACCTCACAGGTGGGGCTGAAGTTAGGAAATGAAGTACTTATGACAGCACCTCGTACAAAATAAACACTGGGTAAGAGCTGATTGTAATTATAATACACAGGTAGGTAGTGTCTTAAAGGTTAATTCTTTGTCATTCAGTTTTTCTGGTTACTTCTTCCTTTTTCCTTTAGGTTTCCCTGTGCCAATGTCTGATTCAGTGCAGAGATTCACAGACTCTGGTGTATACATGCACCACCTGGCTTAAAATCTCAGGTGGCTTGGCATTCCTCTGGGACTTTGGGTTCCATTCATTCTCAGTCCTCTTCATTCTTGCCAAGTGCTTGAGTGGGTCACATGTGACCAGACTTTCAGACCCCTGGTAAGGGGAAGGTCACCAGATAAGGAGGTTCTGACTTACAGCTCTTAATTTCTGCTATAGTCATGAACTGACGACTGCGACTTGATCTCGGCTTTCTCATTTTTGAGGTGGGGATAATGATACCTTCCAGCCACAGTTGCGTGAGAGTGCATTTACAATATCTAAAAAACCCTACCGAAGAATGGTCATGAGTATAGGACCCAATATTTCTAATGTGTTAAAGAGCTTTTGAAACTTCCACATACATTATCTCACTTAACTCTTTCAAATCATCCAAGAAGCTAAGTCTGTTTTCCACTGTGCAGAGAAGGAAGCTGAGGTTCATTGGATGAATAGGCAACCCAAATGGGTCCATGTCTATACAGACCAGGATCTTGCACAGCCTCAGCAGTTTTCCCTTGTATTCCAACTTCAGCCTTTTCTGCTCTAGCATGGCCAGCTTGGCACAGAGGTGGTTAGCCTGTGGGAGTGAGACTTACTCAGGGTTTCTGCTCCTTTTGTTCTCCAATCAGAGAAAAATAGGGAATCCCAAACTCAGCTTCTTGCCTGGCATAGAAGACTTCCTGTTCCTGAGTTGGAATTTGGTTTAAGAACTAAAATGTTCCAAGCACAGGGTTAAACTTCATAAAGCAGGGCTGGATGGAGTGGTTACCTAGCACATGTGAAACTCTGGGTTCTACCCCCAGTATCAACAAAAAAGGAAATAAATAAAACATAAATACATAAAGTAGATTTTTTTAAAAAAAAATCCATGAAGCAGACTCTTGCTCACAAAACTCTATCCAGGTGAACTGAGGGTTTTGCTTTTTTTCTTTCCTGCAATCCAGGGAGGAGGAAACCTAGCCACGCCAGCAGAAGGGAGAACACAGTGATCCCGAAGGAAATAAGCCTCTGGGTGGAGCAGGTGAGGGTAAAGATGGCCCGCACTTTCAAGGCAGTGGAAGTGCTTTCTTGCAAGAAGAGAAGGCAGCTCTTAGTGCAGACCTCTTCCCTCAGAGCCCTGGCGCCTCCTCCTCTTGCCCTGCACCTAACTTAGTGGTTGCTGCCAGAGGTCACAAGCACTCCCGTGCTGCTCCCCGCCTGGTCCCACTTCTTGGCACACTTCTCTGGGCTCCTGGATCCTGAGCCGGATGTTTGTTCTCCACATGCCATTGTCAACCTGGCTGCCTGAGCACTGGGTTTAATCTTGACTTCCTTTCTTGCTTGACCCCAGAGCTGCCCCAGAATCTGCACGTGAATATATGAGTGTGTACATGAGATGTATTGACTTATTTATGAATTAAAGAGCTTTTAAAAATTGCTCTGTTCAGTTACAGTTCACACACCGCACAGTTTATTCCCTTGTGGTGGATAACTCAGTAGTTTCTAAATGTTATTCGGTTGTACAGCTGTCATCACAGTCAATTTAAAAATGTTTATCAGTGATAATGATGAACTAGAAACACCTGGGCCCTTGAATGATATCATCTCTCTATTCCCCTCAACTTCCCAAGTCCTTATGACTACTAATGCCCTCTTCCTGTTTTGGATATTTCATATGAATGGAATCATGTATGATGTAGACTTTTTTGACTGGTTCCTTTCACTTTCCGTAATACCTACAAGACTCATCTGTTCTGTAGTATGTAACCCCATTCCATTCTTTTTGGTGGCTGAATAATATTCCATTGTATGGATACACTACATCCATTTTTTAGTGGATGGAAATTATATTGTTTTCACATTTGGCTTTTATTAGTAATGGGCCCATACGTATTCATGTGCAAGCTTTCATGAGGACATGTATTTTCAACCCTCGTAGGTATATAACTAGGAGTATAATGTCTAGATCACATGGCAACTCTATGTTTAAAGTAGCCAACACTATTAATGTGTTAAAGGCATAAAGATTAGAGCTTGGGCACAACATTAAAGGTTAATACCTGCTCAAAAGACAAAAAAAATAAAAACAAAAAATCCCTGCCAGGTGTGGTGGCTCACGCCTGTAATCCCAGCACTCAGGAGGCTGAGGCAGCGAGATTGTTGTGAGTTCAAGATCAGCGTGGGCTACAAGGTGAGCTCAAGGCAAGCCTGAACTGCATAGCAACACCCTGTCTCAAGAAGCCAAAAAAAAAAAAGTTAAAACCTGTACTATACTTGGGTTACCTCAAAAGATATTTATGTTTAATCTAAGGAATTTTATACCTGGTCAGGCAGAGATGAGAGCCATCAAAAAATGCAGAAGCACTCATTTAAACTCCCAAAACATGGATCAGCCTCTATTTTCTTTGCATTTAGCTGAGCTGGAAGGTAAATAAGATTTTATGTTTTTCCTCCACAGGGACAGAAATTACAGGAAGCTCTTTAAGGAAGTGAACCTTTTAAGAGACCCAAACTTGACTTTCTACAGAATATATCAGGGGTAAGCTCAGGACCTGTCATTGGTAGGTAATGATCTCCCTCTGATGACCCTGACTACATAGAACCAACCTACCTTTATTCTGTGTGGAACAGTGCAGATTGGTTCATTTTTAAAGCCTATTCTGCTAAAAATTTGGTTCATATTTTATGGAATAAAGATCCTGTAGATGCACTGTAGCACATTTGGAAACTAAAAAAAGTAGATGGGAGAATAATGAGGCTTTGTCCACAAACCCAAAATGATAAATGTTAATTATAGATAATTCAGAATGCATCTAGAATTTTAAGATTTGTGTGTGTGTGTGTGTGTGTTAACACATAGGATTTTTTTCCCCCTCTATAGGGAAATAGACTTCACTATCTATGTGTGGCTTTCAAATTTCCATATGAAAGAACTTGGGGCATCATTTTCTAGAAGGGGAAGCTGGAGGGTAAGCCTTGATACTGTGTTTATAAGGGTGAGATGGCTTGCATATCTTTTGGAAGGAGCTGCTGGTGATGGCAGAAATGTCATTTCCATACTTACTGTCAAAAGGAGGCAAGAAAATCTATTAGATTTACAGCCTCCAAATCAAAAGCTAGAGGCTTTTTCTTCCCATGGTTTTCACTCAGCATCCCTGTTGTCCCTTCTAAATGGTGCACCTATCCCCAGTATCTCCAGCTGAGAGATGACTCAAATTTGCTTGGAAACAGCAATGTCACTGAGCAACAGCTCATTCCTTATTTCTATTTCTCTAAAACTTAATGCTAATCAGCCCTAGTGCTACTTTTTTTGACCTAAAGCTAGAAACTAGAAGCAGAAAGACCTGTAAGAAAACCCAAGGACAAAATTTTATATTTGCTTGTTTTAATTTTATTTTAAATAGGGGGTCTTTATCTGAAAGCCGGGTCATGTCATCTGCACAGTTTGCCAGGAAGACTTAGCTGGCATGACACAGATAGCTGTTCTAAGGAAGTATAGGGAACAGCAAGGCCCACACAACATTTGGTGATGTTCATAGCTGTTATGGAGCTGTGTTTCAGCCCACGTGACAACATTCTGCTTCCTCAACTCTAATTCGGAGAGCCATTATAGAGTCAATGTTTTTTTTCCTTTTTCATCTTATTACTTCTCCTGGACTGGATGAATCATGACAATAAATGACAGAGTTTTCTCAAGATCTCCTGCCCTTAGTGACTATTAGTCTGTCTTTCTCATCTCATGCTTTCTTCCGCATCCTTTCAGTCCCATGAAAGGCTCTCCACTCTTTCTCCCAGCTTCCTGAACTTCTCAGAGGGTGTTAACAACTAGCAGGATGCTGCAGAAAAAGGCCCAGGATTGCTGTTCAGTAAGACCACCTAGTGAGGAAGAAGAGGAGGAGAAAGGAATCTGAGTCCCCAACGTCAGGGAACTAAAAAGAGAGGAAGAGTCTCAGATGAGTGGAGCTGGAGGCCAGCCCAGCTATTTCCCTCAGACTTGGCCACTACCTCCTTGTGTAACTCTGGGAGCCACTTTCCTCTCTGGGGTGAGTTTCTTCATGAGCAGGAAGAACATGGATCTACTCTGAAGTTCTTTTCAGCTTTAATTGCATGTGCTGTGAATTGTAAAATGGAATAGGACCCAAAGTCTGATCAGATGTTTTTGAGTTGATACCATAGTAAACAAAGCCTTAGATTAGGAGTCAAGAGTTCTGGATTCTCTCACAGTCAGCAACTAATTATGACTGGAGCCAAACCTGTGCCTTGGCTTCTTTATCTATAGGGTTGAAAGGAAAATATTTATCTATATATATCTCAGGTTGGTGGTTAGATAACAATGAAACTGAAAGTGGTGAAATGTAAAGAAAAGACTATCACGTTTTTCAGCCATAGTGAGGTTCTTGGAGGAGGGTGACTAAGGGACTCCTTTTGGGAAGGGTCCAGGAAGATCATCTTTCATGAGAGAAAGGACCAAACATACCGGAACTTACTGGCAACTGTGAGGCTCAGGTAGAGCAGAGTGCAGAGGTTTTGATGGATAGAGAAAGAAAAGAAATGGCACGGTACTTCTAGAATTCTGACACTAGGAATATTCTAAGAAATACAAGATGAGGGTGCCCAAGGGGCTGTTTCGGAAGAGTCATTTGGTTTAAGAGAGGGTGTGGCTGAGGACACCCAATAAGTAGGACCAGTGGCCACTAGGGAGGACACTAGTCCCTAGGCCTCAGGCCAGGGAAGGGAAGGATTGAGAAGCTGGGGTTCCCAACTGCACAGACGCTCATTGTTCTTAGCACCCCTCTGTTGTCCTTTCCCAGGCACTGGGCGGATGGAAACTGGGGAGGCCTGGGTTATCCAGAGATAAGCTCTTTTTATGAGCTTCCTCATTTAGCCAGGAGAAGAACTTGGCCAACTGGAAGAAATGATGGGCAACCCTCTACCTGACTCCTCTCTGAGAGTCAAGCTCTTTCCAGTCCAGACAGGAGGATGAAGACACCCCACAGGAAGTTTCTGCTGGAAGGACTGCACGCAGGGGTGTCAATAAGGAAGGAATGACAGTTTTGTTTTGCCTGCTGCATTCCACCCAGCATCCACCAAATGGTGCCCAGAAGAAGGATCCCAGCCATCAGGTTCAGTGACCTGATGAACAGGTCATTACCCAAGAGTTTTGTGGAAATGTCACCCAACACTTCCAAGGGAAAGGAAGGCAAAGGGATTAAAAGAGAATCCAAGGGGACAGCCACACATTTTGTCTAGATTCCAGATACACAGGAGAGGCTTGAAAATGAACCCTGGAAACATCAGGCCCAATGGGCTTTAAATGAAAAAAAAAGTTTGAAACATCAATTTTGAGAGAGAGAGAGAGAGAGAGAGAGAGAGAGAGAGCAAGAGAGAGAGAGAGAGAGTGTGCAAATCAAAGAGCCAGAAAGATAGAGAAAGATTTTTAATTTTTCTATAGGTAATGTACATGTTTGGGGCAATAGTTGAATAATAAAAAACCATACGTCAAAGTTAATTTAAAAACTATTATTTTTAATCAGCACAGTAATAAATATTATGGGATACAATGTAACATTTCGATGTATTTATAAAGTATATAATAAGCAGATCAGGACAACATGAAATCCATCACTTCAGACATGTATCATTTAAAATCCACTTTGCACAATGTCTTTCTTTCTTCTTTCTTTCTTTCTTTCTTTCTTTCTTTCTTTCTTTCTTTCTTTCTTTCTTTCTTTCTTTCTTTCTTTCTTTTGTGCCAGGGATCAAACTCACGACCTCATGCTTGCCAGACAGGTGCTTATGCCACTGAGCTAAATCCCTGGTTCCTAAAATCATCTTGATTTGTTATTTTGAAATAATAAATTATTGTTAGCCTTAGTTATTCTGTTGGTCTATAGGGCACCAGAACTTATTCTTTCTATGCAATTGCACCTCTGTAATTGTCACCAGGCTCTTTCCCTCTCCCTTGCATCATACCCTCCCCAGGTTTGGTAATCAACGTCCCGAAACATTTCTTCTATTTTTTCCTTCCAGTATTTTCATGATTGGAGCCTTATATTAAAGTGAAACGTTGATCTTTTAATCTTTACCTTTCAATTCCGCAGTTCCCTTTCTGGAAACTACTACTATTACTGACATGTTAGCTATTCTTAGCAATATTTTAACTTCTTCTTCTATGAGAGCAATGTTTTAGCTTTCACATTGTCTTAGTTACTTTTTCATCGCTAGACACACTACCTGACACTCACAGTTTGAAGGAGGAGAGGTTCATGTTGGCTCATAGTTTGTAGGGGTTTCAGTCCAGAGAGCTGCTTCCAGGGCGGAAGCAGTGTGGTGGAAGGTCAGCCACAGGGGAAAGCCACTCTCCATGAGGCTGCCTGGCAGCAGAGGGTGAGGGGAGAAACCAGGAATGAAGACATTTCTTGGTCAGCCTCCCCCCACCCATGAACCACCTCTTCTGACCAGGTCCCATTTCTTAACAGCAAGTCAGCTCTTTCTGTTGCATAATCCAGCCACCTATCAAAAGCCCTGCCTCTTAGTGCATGAGGCTTGGTGCAGCAGGGAGCATCTGGATAGGAACCATAACACACATATAAGTGAGAACATGCAGTATTTTTCCTCCTGTGCCTGACCTACTTTACTTGGCACAATATCCTCCAGCTCTACCCATACTGCTGCAAATGACAAACATTCTTTTCTTACAGCTCAGTGGCATTCCATTGTGTGTGTGTATATATATCACATTTCCTTTATCTGTTCACTCTCTGATGGATACCTGAGATTTCAGATGTTGGCTATTATGACTAGTGCCACAATGAACATGTGAGTGTAGATGTCTGTTCAATGTTCTGATCTAAATTCCTTTGGATATATACCCAGCAGTGGGATTTCTGAATTACATGTCAGTTTTATTTCTAGTTTTTCAAGGACTCTCCTTGTGTTTCCATAATGGCAGTACCAATCTACAATTTCGCCAGTAGTGTGTGTGACTCCCTTCTCTCCGCACCCTTGCAAGCCCTCATTATTGTCTTATTGACAATAGCATTTCTAATAGGGGTAAGATGATTTCTTGTGATTTTGATTTGCATTCCCTGATGACTAGTGATGTTGAGCATTTTTTCATATAATCATTGGTTATTCCTGTATCCTTTTAAAAGAACTATCTATTCAGGCATTGACTCATTTTGAAATTTGATTATTTGATCTTTTATTGTTGAGCTGAACTTACATATTCTAGGTACCTGGTCAGATGAATAGCTTGCAAATATTTTCCTTCATTCTGGAGGTTGTGTCACACCTTGTTGTCTCCTTGGCTGTAAAGGAACTTTCCAGTTTGATGCAATCTAATTTGTTAATTTTGCTTTTATTTTTTAGTCTGTGCTTTTGGGGTCATATCCAAACTCTCTGCTTAGACCAAAGTCCTGAAACATTTCTTCTATTTTTTTCTTCTAGTATTTTCATGATTTTTCACCTTATATTAAAGTGAAAAGTTGATCTTTTAATCTTTAACCTTCAATTCCTCAGTTCCCGTTCTGGAAACAACTACTATTACTGATATTCTTAATGGATAACTAAAGAAAAAGTTATTTCTCACAGGTCAACGTGAGATTAAAGTGCAGGATATCGTATATTATCCCAGTGGAGGGGGCCTTGAAGGAATACTATTCTGATGAACTCAGAATAAGGGGAACAAGTTTATCCTTCCAGCAGTGGGTCACAAGGATGGGGAAGAGCAGCAATAAACAAACACACAAACAGATAATAAAGATGTTGGATATTATTAGTACTGTGAAGGGGATTAAAGTAGGTTGAGGTGTTGGTGAGGGATGGTGGTCACTTTCAATGTCTCACTGAGAAGGCAACACTTAAGGTGAAGAATGTAAGAGCTACACTCCTTCTTTCTTTGTTTCTTCTTCCCAGAATCTGAGCCTAGTTAATGATGGGATGTCGCTGGGCACGCATTTCATCTCTCGCTCACACAGACACATGCTGACATGCACGCATTAACAGTCAAAGGGGCAGGCTCTGGCCATCCACCATCTGGGGTCTCCCATTGTTCCCTCCCACCCGCTTCCTTGTACCAGAACTAAGCCCCCTTGTCCCCTTGCCCCCATGCACTCCATGAGCCCCCCACTCCTGCTCAGGAGTGTGTGGGCAGCGTGTGGTATTTTGAAGATGTAGGAGAATGTCCTCAATTCTGCCACCTCACGGCCATCTTCCAGAGGCTGTTTGCTTTTAATATGTCCTTGGTGTGACCTCCTTTTGTCTTCCTTTGTTTCTCCGGAGGGCCACAGAGGAAAATCAACCAACTTTGTGAGCGTTCTGCTTAGAATTTCTTGACCCCCACTAAACATATATCTGAACGGTTCGTGATCATTGTCATAAAGGACTCCAAATCCAGGACAGTGCTCATAACCTTTACCATCATCCCCAGCACACTAACTCTCCGAGCCTCATTCAGTTAGAAAGGTGCCGCCCGCCCCAGAAACATGAAATCCTCCCTCCCTCCTTTCCCTCTTTCCTTCCTTCCGTTTGTTTCTCCACTTACTTATGTATCCCAAATCAACGCATCGTTTATTGCTTCCTGGTTGTACATTTTGTATTAACAAAATCATGCACACTTTCACTTCTATGGTTTTTTTTGTTTCTGAGATTTACTCATACTTGTACCCATTTTCTGAAAGCCATAGGGTGTCTTTATATTAAAATGCTACTACGTATCTGTCTTTCTTGCTGCTGATGGACGCGTAGGCAGTTTTCCATTTTTCACTATTGTAAATGATGTTGTCACAAACATTCCAGTGCATATGTGGGACTGGGCCATCTCCAGGATACACACTGAGGGGTGGCGTTGCTGGTTCCAAGCGCTGTAGGAAGATTCAGCTTCATTAGATCAGGCAGAGTTTTATTTCTTGGAGAAATTTCATTTGAAGGAAATTCAGGAAAAGGAACTCAGATCTAAGGGGGATTAGAAGTGTCTTCCATCATCCTCACAGAGGAAGCTACTGTTTTTTATTTTAGCGACTGCAAACTTAATTTTAATGTATAAGAATCAATATAAATTGAAGTCCTCGGGCACACACAGCAGAGGCCCCATTGGTGGTATTTTCCCACCATACACTGGAACACCCTAAGTTGCATAAGCTGTAATACTCATATGATCAGCCCTTCCTGTACAAACTCTGCACCCAGGGTTTCGGTTTGTGTGTTCAATCAGCTACACATAGAAAATGTTAAAGAAAAGATTGCATCTGTACTGAACATGTATAGAACTTTCCTTCTCATTATTCCTCAGACAATACAATAAAATATTTACGTGGCAGTTGCACTGTATTATTATATACATAAATAACCTAGAAATGATTGAAGTATAAAGGACGGCCAGGTGTGATGGTGCGCACTTACAACCTCAGTACTCCGGGTGCCGAGGCAGGGGGACTGTTGTGAACTCGAGGTAGCCTGGGCTAGATAGTGAATTCAAGCCCAACCTACACCATACGGTGAGACCCTGTCTCAAAACAACAGAACACTTACAGGAGCATGTATGCAAATTATGCGCAAATACGCTGTTTTAGACAAAGGACTTGAGCACCTGGTATCTGCTGGAGGTCTTGGAACTGACTCCCTTGGGGATGCTAAGAGATATTTATAATTGCATTGTTAGAGATAATGCCAAAAACAGAGGAAGGTCATCTGTCATCTAAAAAGAGAAATGAGATTGCTGATTTCCCGGAGGGGCTGTCTTTAGTGTCCCAAGATCTCTGGGTCCCAGTTTTCAGGTGGAGCTGTCTCCAAGTTGTCTGGGCACTCTTGCTCCTCGGTCAACATGAGTCTGCTTAAGAGACCATCAGCTCCTCAAAGTTGCATCTCCCCTGATGGGTGCTGCTCTGCATGGAGAGAACCCACCTCATTTTCACCCCATCTGGCCCGTTGCATCATTTTAATTCATAACAGTAGGTGTGCAATTTGCAACTGGGTTATGTTATTTTTTGTTTTGGTCATAAGGATGGAAACAGGAATACACACATTCATACAAATACACTATTTACCCCAACTAGATTTTATACACAACATAGACCAAAGCAAATTTCAATGAAAACACTTCTGGAAGTCTAAATTTGTCATGGGGTACACACAGGGATCTTCCATGGGAGTCTTCCTTTTCCTATGTTAGCAAAGACCTCTTTGTGTGTGTGTGTGTGTGTGTGTGTGTGTGTGTGTGTGGGTAGGGGGATGAAGCTGGCTTCATTCTATGCTTCCATTTTCCATTTTGTTGCATAACGTTTGGGGATTTGTGAACTATTTTCCCCGGCACTGTTTTATTAGCTTTTCATAACCTAGTGAGGGAGGGTGGCAGAGGAACTCCAGTTGTGTGAAGTGAAGAAATCAAGACTCGCAGAGGTTGACAGGCATACCCAAAGTCCTGTCCGTACCTGTATTTTGTGCCTTTCTACTCCAGATGGGCTGGATCACCCCACTCTGAGTACAAATATGCTGAAGTCCCTATGTTCAGGGAGCTCCATCTGCTTAAAACCACCAGCTGGAACTGACACCTCAGAGAGCCTGGTGATCAACTCAGCCCCAGCCCCATGGCATCTTCTGAAGGGGCTTGGTCCCCTCCACAGAGAAATCATCAGCTTGATGGCAGTGATAATGGTGTGGGAATCACAAATAGATTTCAGATTCCCATCTTACTCTGATTTTTAGATCTCTGTTCTCCTGCTAAAGGTAAATATTCTGAGAAAAACAAACCTCAGTCACAGCTGTCTTCAGAGAGATATGTACCTTCAAGATAAGGCCAGTGGCCCCAATCATTTTATGATACTAATTGTTGGGGAACAGGATGTTCGCCTGGAACATATCACGGTGACCCTCCCAGCCTCCTTCTGTGCTGATTAAAATGCTCATGAAATGCCACAGAACTGAAGCTTTGGGAGTCATGTCTCCCCCACCCCCCTGGAAAATCTAATTTCCAGAGGGTATGTCTCTCCACAGCAGGCCGCCGTGTGGCTTACACAAATAATGCAAAATCTCCAACACCCCTACAAAGAACCTGCCTGTGTTCCAGGGTTGCTTTTTATTGTATTTTTGGTTTATTATATTTTATATTTCATCACACTAATAAATTTTCCCTTACCCCAGGCCCCCAATACCTTTGGTGGTACAAAAAGTAATTCTAAACCATAAGCTACTCCTGACCTAACTACTTATTAAAAACACTAATATGCTTGGTGGCTTTGATGTCTGCCGCACAACAAAGGCAGAGAGTTAGTCTGGGCCACTGTAATCCTTGATTTGTCACTAAGTTATGACACCCAGCAGAGCCGTGTGACAGTGCAAATCAATCATCCCGTGTGCTCCGCGGGGCCTTGCCTGCCTCCTGCAGAGCCTCTGCAGTTTAATTAGCTTTTTTCACACTACCACAATATACATCTGCAGCTTCAGCAAGAAAAGGAGATGGAGGAGAGTTCACTGGGAAGAGGGGTAGGATGCTTAAAAAAAGTTCCTATCTCTGAAAAAAGTCAGAAGGAAGAAACATCAGAGACCTTTGTAGTTTTTGCATCAGATGCATTAAGGCTGCGATACACAGGCTTGGGATACAGTGCATTGTTAAATGTAGACTTTAAATGCAGTGCCACGAAGCCCTCCGTGGAGCGGCTATCGGATGTGTCTAAAGGAGTTTTCTTCTTTGGAGGTAGTGTGTGTGTGTTTCTGTGTTTCTTCTCTTCACCCCTACATGCCTTCCCCCACTGATCCTACAGGATGTTCTGTTCCCCCACCCTCCTGAGCTCTCAGAGGTGAAAGAGGCTGGACCTTGCGGTTGGTAAAAACTTCAGGTGAATTCCCACGGGCCTGTGATGTCCCCATGCGCAAAGCATGTTCCTCTGTTCATTTTGCAGGGGTAAATAATGCCAACCAAAAGGAAAAACAAGAACAAAGTCGGGAAAGTTGGGAGTCATTGATGGGGTCCACAGGGGTGAGAACAAATCAGGCTGCAGCATCACACACAGAGTGACACTTTTGTCCTGGCCTGGGGGTGGGGTACAGGGAGTAAATCATGAGATCAAGCTGGCCCTGTGTCCAGGACGCTATATAGTTTCTCTAGAAAACCATCTACCAGTGGAAGAGCCCAGGGGCAGCTGGCCCCCAAGAGCAGCCTTTACAGCTGTGGGCTGCTGACCCCAGGTGTGGCTGAGGCCAGCTGAAGGCAGGTGGAAGACAGGCTTTCTCCTTTGCTGAGGTTGAGGGAAGTGGGCAGAGTATGTGCTCAGGGGCCACTTGTCACTAGTCAGAATTCATAGTGCAGGAGATGGCTTGGGTCACTTACAGAGAGGGATGCGTGTGATATCTGAGGCTGTATCATCTAACACGCTCTCCTAGGAGCCCTTTCCCTATAGTTTAAGTGGGCTTTATTTTTTATGTTTTTGGTACCAAAGATTGAACTCACGACCTTGCACTTGCCAGGCAGGCGCTTATGCCACTGAGCTAAATCCGCGGCCCTTGAGTGGGCTTTAGTAGTCTCCAGGGCCCCCTTCTTCTGTGTCTTTCCCTCACACTGTGGTACATCTTGGTGGGTGCAGTTGTGCCCAGGAATCCTCAGACTGTGCTGCCACCCCACCCCCCTGCTTCAGTAAGAAGCTTCCTGGCCCAACCTTCAGGATCTCCTGTCCCATAGCAAAAGTTCACAGGGTCAGTACTGAAAAGCAATAAGGTGACCAGCTACATAAAGTCATGGAAGAACTCACATGCATGTTGCTAAGTGAAAGGGACCAACCTTAAAAAGCCACATACTGAATGAATCCAAGGTTAGGACTTTCTGGAAAAGGCACAACTCTTGAGACAGTAAAAAGATCAATACTTGCAAGGATTAGGGAGGAAGGAGTGATTATAAGGAGGTATACAGGATGTGTTTAGGCATTCTAGTAAAACTCTCACTGATGGTACTCTAACTACATGTCATGATGTATTTATCAAAACCTCATGGCTTTAGGCCTTACAGAGTGAACCCTACTGTAAATTCTGGTCCTTAGCTAGTGGTGGCATGTCAGTGCTTGTTCGTCAGCTGTACCTTATGTATAAATACCACACTAATGTTCACAATAGGGGAACTTGAGACAAGGGTGGCGATACAGGGATTCTGCAGTTTCTACATTTTTTGTGTGTGTGGGGAGTGAACCTAAAACTTCTCTAAAGAATAGTCTATTAATTTAAACTTTAAACAAAAATCACAGAGAAGTAGCTGGTGTGGGAGGAATAGGAAAGGGAGGCGTTCCTCCACCTGGGGTGTTTATTTTGTGGTTCATTACCTGTGGGGAGAAGCTGAAATTGCCTTAGGAGTTGCTTTTTCTGCAGCAACTGGCTTCTTCCTGGCCTCATTTTGAGCAGTTAGTAACAGTCACCTCCTTATTAGTCACACCAAATCCTGAGTCTGTTCTTCATTTCCCATGACCTCCAAGGAAACACAAGTGCCACTCTTTATGTAATGGATGGATGTAAACGGCATTTCAATTCATTGAATTCCCTTTTAAAGTACTTCTTACCCAGAGAATATTCCCCAGGGAAAGTGTCTGGAGAGAGGAGAGGCATGAGGAGAGAAACTGCATTTTGGAGCCGAAAGTATTTTTCCAGTGACCTGACCACAGTCACACAGCCATGCCTGGGTAGAAGTGACCTGAATTTTAGGATTCCCAACTTTTCATGCAGTCCAGCACCTTTCCATGAGGCTAGCTGCTAATTGGTCTCCTGGATGGAAGGTTGACCTGCTGACCTTTCTTTCAGGAGCCCTGACTCCTGGTCCTGAATCTGTCTGTTGGGACCAGCATCATTTTATTAAGTCTCATATGGCTCTGTGGTTCACTTACCCCAACTCTAAAATGACAGCCCTAGAGGTAAGACTCTCTCTCCCTGTTACAAAGATCGCAGCATTTTTACAAATCAGAAAATGTTTGTCCTGTGCTGATCAGTGTCACCTTGGATTACTTCCCCTCCTGTGGCAGTTTTATTCTAGAGAGGGACAGTTGTGCTTCACAAACAGGGGCAAAGGTTTATTGGTTTTTTGCTCTGGTTGGCAGGTGTGGGGTGTAGTCAGGGAGCTGTGTTTTCTACCCACCCCCAGGTGGAGACAAAACTGGGACCCTGGCCCCTCTCTGCTGGCCCGGGCCTGGCTACTTTTGTCAGGATCAGGCCCCTCATGCATGTCAGCGCCTGTTCAATCACAGACAAGCCTCTGTCAGTGACTCCTCCTCTGCCTTCCCCAGCTGAGGACCCCCTCCTGACAGACTGTCTGACACAGGAGTTTCAGCTCTTAGAAGCTGGCCTCACCAGATACTTCAAAGACTGTCCCACTAAGGGGCTGGACATCCTGCAAAGACCATACAGCCTTGGGGGGTCACCTTCAAAGATGGCGATTCTCTGGGACTGCTAACCTGTTTGGAGGAAGACTCCCCGGGGCAAAGGCTTTTAGGGGAGGGATGTCACTTTCGAAGCGTATCCCTTGATTTCCTCCCTCCACAGTGAGTTCTGCTTCAGGTCATCTCAGGTCCAGAAAAGGAACATGGGGAGGGGCCAGGAGGCCAGAAATGTGGCACCAACTTGACTCCTGATGTGTATGGTGGCCCTAGGTCTCTCAGTATTTATGCCTGGAGATGCTGGTGGTGCAAGTGGCTACACTGGAGGCCATTTCTGCTCAGTTTCTGGCTGCTGATGCAGCTTGTGACCTGACCAGCATGATAAGGGTGCTGGCTCTGCACAGGGCAGACAGTAGCCCTGTGCTTCCCACCTCCTCTGGTATACTGGACAGGGAGCTGGTGCTATGGTGCTTTCGCGTTCCTGATCTCTTTCTATCCCAGAGTCCTACCCAGTCAGGTGATGTATAAATATGCGCCCCCCTATCCAAACACCCCTTGTGGGGCTGGCACCTTCCCTGGTTCAGGAGTACCAAGGGGCTCAGTGGCATCTGGAACCTCTCTACTCTCATGCAGAAGTGGCATCTGGGGACTGCTCCTGTGAACAGCCCTGGGCCCAAGTTGGATCCCAGGATTCTGTGGTTCTCAAGTCTGTATGCTTCCTCCTGTCTTCCACCCTTCTGCCCCTGCCCTGTGTTCTCTTCCTCAGACAGCTCATCACCCTATTCATTCACACTCATACTTCCTGATGTACTTCATTCACATTCATTTACACTTATGCAAGACAGACTCACACATTATTTACTCATATACACACAATTACACGCTACTCCTGTGCAGACAGGCGTCCTGACTTACACATTCACACACAGACCCCCAAAGGCCCAGGTGTTCACCCAGGTCACTTAGCAGGAACACTCATTCTCTTCTTGAGGAGTCCCAGGTCCTCAGATTTTGGGGAGGAAAGAGAAGGTGCCAGGACTCCTGAAACTCAGCCTGTGCCCCAGGAACTGTGGAGACTTGCTCTAAGCTCAGCGGGAGTGGAATTCTACATGACAGGTGTGGCTCATTCTGTCCTCTGTGGGGAAAAGAAAGTTATTTACACCAGTTCTTCTTCCATACCAATAAGAAAAGTAATTTGAGATTTATGTTAAAAATGTAGAAATTAAGGAAAAGGGAAAAAAAAGTCCCCACAGTTACACTGCTCGTTGAGAGATAACTATTATTAACCACCAAGTGTGCACTTCACAGACATTGTTTCTGATCCCCATGGCCGTGGGTAACTTTGTGTATTAACCTACCAGGCTGTATGTATTAGTCATGTTTGTTACTTTCTCATTTTTCACCTGACTCCTTGTTTAACATCCCGTAGTCTTGCTGACCGGTTGGCATTGCTTCTCTCCAGGCTGGGTGATTTCTAGTCTCACCTGGCCAGTCCCCTTACATGTGCAACCCAACCAACCCAGAGCCATGCTGAAGCACCTCCATTAGTGAGCTCTCACACTTCCTTTCCTGATCACCTGTGGGTCAGATCTCTGCCAATCAGGGACAAATCTTACACCCCAGAGCATTTCCAAATGAGCCATTCCTAAACCAGCTTGTCCTGCTTCACTTATTTCTCCCCATGGAAACCCAGAAAGGCCCTTCCCACACTTCCTCATTTTCTGCCTCCTGTATCTGTTAGAGTTCACTGGAGGGATAGATTTAATATAAAATACATAATTCATATGATTACGTAAAGAATTGACTAGGTAAGCTTGCACTGGCTGCCTGTAGAATCATGCATAGAAGAATGCAAATTAGTTGTGTTTGAGCTGGAGAGCAGGAGGATCCAGTCAAAGGTTAAAAGCCTGGAGCTCTCTGCACAATGTAAGTTTGTACTGGAAACCCAAAGGATCTGCATTGGAAGGCTGGAGAGTTTGCACTGGAAGCTGGAAGGAACTGGAGATGAACATCCAAAGGCAATGGCAAAAACTAGAGCTCCTCCAAAGAAGCCAAGGAAAACCTCCTTCTTTCCCTTTTTATTCCTCCAGGCTACAAGCCTATTGGTTGGTGTCACACATCACACGTCTGAGGTGGGTCTTTCCCCCTCACTTTGTGACCTACACAATCAATCACCCATAGACCCTCAGCACTGTACTCCACTAATCCCATAGATGTTTCTTAATCCATGCCACAGAAGTTGACATATCACACCTCCTGACTGGCCCTGGTGTTTCTCTTGGACCCTGTGAGAACAACCAACTACCTTTTCATCAGGCAGTTGTCTCCTGATCTGTTGATCTTACCAGAGCTGAATAATAATAATAAAACCTACATTTTAAAACACTACCATATCTAATTATTGGACAAACACCAATTGGATGTTGCTGTAAAGGTGTTTTGTAAATGTTGTTAATACCTATAATCAATTGACTCTAAGTGAAGGAGGTGATCCATCATAATCTGCATGGCCCTCATCCAATCAGCTGAAAGGCTTTAACAGCAAAATTTAGAAAGAAATTCTGCCCGATGACCACAATGTCAATGCCTGAATGTACGTATTTTTCTCTGTATGCATCTGTTTGGTCATTCCACCCATCAACCTATCCATCTACTGATTGCTTTGTCTGTCTAAATCTTATGTAATTTGCACTCTACTTTGTCAGTTAGCTAATTGCTTCCATGTCATCACTTTAATGGCTAGATAATATGTCATGATATAATGTATAACACACCTCATTTATTCTTTTATTATATGTGTTTATTCTTGCATCTAATTTTGTCCTTTATAAATGTTATTATGAAAGAATGTTTACATTAATCATTGTATTAATCTTTGATTAACTCTTGAGATAAATTCCCAAGAAGAGGGTTATCAGATTGAGGGAAATGAAAACATTGAAGGCTGTTGATAAATACTTCCTTACTGCCCAGTGGAGCACCTCCACTCCTGGTCTATTTATTTATTTATTTATTTATTTATTTATTTACTTACTTATTCAATGGTACCAAGGATCAAACTCATGACCTTGCACTTAGCAGGCAAGCGCTTGAACCACTGAGCTAAATCCCTGGTCCTCTATTCCTAGTCTTAACCTGTGCTTTTTTTTGCACCGGAGTCTCTGAGTACTACCAATTTTGTTGCTTTTTAAAAACCAAAATTTTTAACTTAAAAATTGCCACAATGATGCATGAATGTGTATGTGGGGTAAGAATTTCAGATATTTCAAAGGACTATAAGATATAGAATTGGGTCCCTTCTCTGCCACCGTCTTGTTCCAGCTTATTCCCTTCCCATGGTAACCCTCTAAGAAGGGTTCACTGAGCTTCTTTCTGCATCTTTCAGCCACACAATGGCAGAGGGAAGAAACGGCATAATATTGACTAATATGGATGTCACATTTTCTTCTTATCTGTTATTGTCCCTAAAGAAGAGTTGTTACCATAGGGTCAGGGAACAAAGACATCAAAACCATGACATTTATGTTTTGTTTTGTTTTTTTAAAAACCGCTGTCTATGAGAGGACCCAAAGGTTTGTGAACCTATTTTCTGCAAATCTTTTTCCCCACCAGTATGGAGCAAACCTCATTCAGGCAGAGGGAGAGGAGGAAGTTCAAAGTAGAGGGCTGATAAACATGAGCTCCACCCTCCAGTACGCATCCACGCTGCCTCCCCTCCAAGCAGGCTGCAAAAGAAGGAAGGGGGCAAAAGAATTTTCCCCTAGGCATGTTTGAGAATCCACCAGTGCAGTGGAGCTAAGCCATATGTAGACTCTTGAATCTATGGTGTGAACTCATTAGAGGAGGCCATGAGGGTCCCAGAGCCAGAGAGGACCCAAGGCAGTGCCAGCAGAGAAGTGCTGGGAAGCCAACATCAAAGGATATTTCAGGGGCAAGGGTGGCTCACAATCCCTGCAAGGGGCCAAAATGAGGTGGATATATTCAATGATGTGGGTGTGGTATAAGCCCTCTCCTGATGACTAGATCAGAGCATCCTTCATGGGGATTCTAGTGTGGACAGACATTGGTCCCCAGGTCAAAGATTTCTGCCAGCACCAGGACTCAGCATAAGCACCATTTCACCAAAGTTAGAAGCTCCCCAGGTGGACAAGGAGGAAAAATATCTACAAGTCAGACTGACTAGGGTGACATTTTCTACCATCAGACTACATTATAAAGTAGTTAATTATTTTGAATAACCTGAACATGAATTTTAAAATTTACAGGACTTAGAAATGTCTGTATAATTTTTATTGTTACCTAAGTAGATTACTTTAGGCAGACCTACATATAGCATCTTGTAACTGCTTTTTTGACATATTTGTTGTGAATATTCATGTGGCCAGAACAAAATCACACCCCGAACCTCTCCTATGTTGCTTCTCTACCACTAAGCCTTCCCTGCCCAGCCAAAGTAATGTTTACAAGAACAACTTTCTTGATTTTCTTTATAGCTATATCGCCTACACATGCAGTATTAAACATCATAATTGATTGCCTGTGTTTAAACTTTATGTGTGTGTAAATCAAATCATACAGAATATAAAAGCATTCATGTTTTTGTTTTTTGATTTCTTTTCCTCAACATTATGTTTGTGAGACTGATCCACAAAGATGTGTGCAATTAGTTCATTCATTGTCACTGCCATATAACATTAGGTTTTATGAATAGTTTATAATTCATCTATTTTACTGGTGAAGAGCATGTGGTTTCCAGTTTTAGTCCTAAATGAATAAGGCTGCTAGGAACATTCAGTCTTATTGAATACATGTACATAAATCCAGTGTTAGCTATGTGCTTAAGAGTAAAAATATTAATAGTATATATATGTTTTCAGCCTAATAGATAATGTTGAATTATTTTCCCAAATGATTACAATAATTTCTACTTTAGAAGCCAAGAATAAGATTTCCAGTTACTTAATATCCTCATCCTTCAGCAGTACTATTTGAAAAAAGAATATCGGCCGTTCTGGTTGGTGTATGGGGGTGAGTCATCATGGTTTTCATTTGCATTTATTGATGATGAATGAAATTGCCCATCTTTTTGTTTGTTTAAAGGACATTTTACTATGTATTTTTGTAAATTATCTACTAATATCTTTTGAGTAGTTTTCTATTTTTTTTTACTTTACCCTTATTATTTGTAAGAGTTCTTTACAACTGGATTTATTTTAAATCCAGTTCCTTGTTATATTTGGTGCAAATATCTTCTCCATATGGTTTCCCTTCTCACTTTATGACAGCATCTTTGGCAGAGAGGGGTGAGGGAGAATGTTGCCATTTAATTTATTTTCCTTTGTCATATATGTAATGTTTAGACTGAAAACCTATAAGAAATGGATGTTTACTGATGTTATGAAGAAGGAACAAGGTTGATTTTGCTCCATATAGATATCCACTTGACACAACACTATTTATTGAAAAGACTCTTTTTTTGGTATTGTTGTATAGTGTCACATTTACAACAAATTATATATATATATATATATCTGTGTATATATATATATTCTATGTAAAAATAATATATAAAAATCAATATATATATGTATAAATGACTGTTTCTGAACTCTGTTATTTTGGTCTCACCATTACCACTGTTGTAGTTTATTTATTTATTTATGTACCAGGGATTGAACTCATGACCTTGTGCCTGCCAGGCAGGCACCTATGCCACTGAGCTAAACCCCTGCCCTTCACTGTTGTAGTTTAGATTTTGAGTGTCACACAAAGGCTGATGGATTAAATGAGTGATCCCCAATCTGTGATGCTATAGGGAAGTGGTGGAACTTTAAGAGGCAGAGCTTAGTAGAAGGTCTTCCGGTATCGGGAGCATACTCTCAAAGGGCACAGTAAAATTCCAGTCCCTTCTCCTTGCTCTTTTTCACTTCCTGGTCAGGCCTTGAGATGAACAGTTCGCTCTGCCACATACTACTCACTATTATCATCTACTGTCCCACCTGCCGCCTAAAATCAGTGTGTCTGCTTGATCATGCACAGAAACCTCTAAAACTGTGAGCTGAAATAAAACTTTCTACTTTATTAGGTGATTATCTCAGATTTGTTATAGCAATGGAAAGCTGACTGATAAACCACAATATCTTGATTATAGCCATTAATATTTCATATTAGGCAGGGTAAGAACTTATACTTCATCATGCCTTGTCAGTATTGTCTTGGCTATTTAAGGCTATTTGCAGTTCATTATCAATTTTAGAATCATCTTGTTAATGAACACTGGTAAAATGTGTGTTTAAATTTTGACTGGGATTGCATTAAATCTAGTGATCTGTTTGAGGAGAATCTTGACTCTTTTTACATATGAATATGTTCTATATTGCCATTACTAAAGTATCTTTAATTTTCTGACATAATTCTTTTGTAATTTTCTGGTAATAGTCTTGATTACCTCTACTAGTTTTAGAGCTACTTAGATAT
This sequence comes from Hydrochoerus hydrochaeris, assembly GCA_004027455.1. Lineage (NCBI taxonomy): Eukaryota > Metazoa > Chordata > Mammalia > Rodentia > Hydrochaeridae > Hydrochoerus > Hydrochoerus hydrochaeris. The sequence continues at coordinate 108,568 of PVLA01005277.1, read as the reverse complement.
TTATTGCTATCCTAAGGGCAAGTTTTCTAACATTTTATTTTCTAATTGTTGGTTTATAGAAATGTAATTTATTTTTACATATTAAATTTATATTCAAATAATGTTGTAAGTTCTCTTATTATTTTTAAGTTTATCTGCAATTCCTTGAGGTTTTCCTACATACTTTACTCAATTCTGTTGTTGTGAATAATAATTTTTATGCCATTGTTTCTTTTTCTTGTCTTATTGCATTGGTTAGATACTCCAATGTAATGCTGAATAAAAATAATTGTAGTGTGTGGGTTCATATTACTCTTGTGATCTCAAGGGAATATTTTTAATATTTCACTATTAAATGTGATATTTGAGTGTTTGCAGTAAATTTTGTTTATAACTATACTTTATATATTAATGAAGTTCTCTTTTATTCATAACTTACAAGAATTTTTTGTTTGTCTGTTTGTTTTTTGAACAGGGTCTCACTATGTAGTTCAGGTTGGCCTTGAACTCACTCTGTAGCCCAGACAGGCCTCAAACTCACAGCAGTCCTCTTGCCTCAGGCTCCCAAATGCTGGGATTACAGGTGTGTGCCACTATACCCAGTGAAAGACTTATTTTAATCATTAATTTTTGAAAATGTTTATTAAGTAAATAGCAAAACAATAGTATAATTTTCTTATTCTGCTAGAATGATGAATTGAAGGGATTAATTTACTGATATTACACTTTATACTATAAGAATAAATTCAGCTTGGTTGTGATGTATTATTTTTAAAAATTGCATCTCAGTACTTGGTTTCCAATCTTTTATTTAGAATTTACATCTTCATTTGTGTAATAATTTGACCTGTGATTTTCCATTCTCATTAATGCCTTCTCAGTTTTGTTGCTAAAGTTGTATTGTCCTCATAATTGATTTGAAAAGTTTTTAATCTTTTCTTATTTCCTGAAACAATTTAGGAAAAATTATGTTATTTCTTCCTTCCATGTTTAAAATAATTTACTAGTGAAGCAATTTGTACCTAGGTCTTTCAAGCAACTTTCTAACTTTGCAGTCAGAGATTAACTTTTTTAAAAACTAGATTAAGAGCTATCTCAATTCTTTTGATATTAATTTTAGTAAGTTAAATTTTTCTAAAATTTTGTTCATTGCACTGGAAATTTTAAATTTATTAAGATGAAGTTATTTGTAACATTTTATTTTGTTACCATACTAATGACTTTAAGATTTATTGTGATGTCTCTTTTTAAATTTAATTCCAAGCCAGGGATTTATCTCAGCAGCATAAGCACCTGCCTGCTAAATGTGAGGTCCTGAGTTTGATCCTTCATTTAAAAAAAAATTAATTCCAGGCAGTGGTTATTTTCACCTTTTTTCTATTCTATTTGATAAAGAAATTATCCATTTTATTAGTTATTTTATTTATTATTTTATTTTAAAGAGAATAAAACCAAGGAAAATAAAGCAAAATAAAGCCAGTGAAAACAAATCAGTGTAAGTGATACAGGACTTCAAAACATTACAAAATCAACAATAGTTACCGTAATGCCTTTTGTTGTCTTCAAAATAGCTGCATGCAGAGAAGACAAGATGGCTAATCAGTGAGCAAGAAAATACAAAGCCTCCCGGGAGGAACAACTCATACGCCAGAATAAAACACCCTGGAGAGACTCAGACAGAGGGAGATGGATCCTCTTGACACAGGAAGAAATTAAAACATAAAAAAGCTCATCAAATACTTCGGGACTACAACTGAGACAGCTGAAGACTGAAGGACACAGCATTTTCATGGTGACCCAGCAAGCGTGCACCAGCTTGGATCTGCGCCGGCTGGCAGAGCTGCCCAGACTCGTTCCTGCCGCCACTCGCAGGAAGAACTTCAGCACTGAGGTCGGGGGTTGGTGAGCCCAATGGAGAGTGGAGCCAGCAAAGGGACTTTCATTGGTCCACAGTCAGTGTTGGGAATGAGACCTCCCCCACATGGGAGGGGCACGAACGACCAAATAGGTGACATGTTGGAATCGGGCAGGAGGAGCCTGAACTGGGAGTGACAGTGACTTCAGTTGGTTGCTCCCTCCCCAGAGCAGATTTGTGGGATTTGCTTGGACTGGGCCGCGCCCCTGGCTGGGACCCAATGAGCCGCCCCAAATTGATTCTCTGTGCCTAGCAAGCACTAACGGGTGAAGGCCCCTGAAGTTTGGTTGGCCTGGTGGGGAGGGGCAGGCATACGGAGCCGCTGCTTACACCTCAGTGACAAGAGCAGGCAGGAGAGGGCAGAGTTCCCTCTCCAGCATGCTTCAGAGGAAACGTGGCCAACAGGGAAGGGAGCTGGGACCTGCACTGTAACCTATGTGGAGGAAGCCAGGGCCATGACAGGAGAGAGAGGCGGGAGGAGGCCCCCAGCCCAGAACCCTGAGAGCACTGAACCAGGAGAAGGAAAAACAAGGAAGACTGAGGGCGGCAAACACACAACATCAGACATGGCTTCAATGCACATTAAGAGATATCTTGGGGACCTTGTAGACAAGCTCAAATCTGAAATATTAAATCAGGTAAAGCAAGATATGAGTAGAGTAATAAAAGAAATGCTCTCAGGAAGCATCTCTCAGGATGATACAGATGGAAGAAGGGAGGAACACAAAAAAAAGGAGAGAAACATTTGATAAAGAATATAAAGAAAATATAGAACACATGAAGCAGATTCAAAGAGACTACCAGGAAATTAAAAACTCCATTGAAAGCCGGCAAAACTCCTTAAAAGAAACTAAGGCTAGACTATCAAAACTTGAAGACAAGTTGGCAGTGTGTGATGATGAAAGGAAAGATCTCTTAAAAATAACAAGGAAACAGGCAGTAACAATACAAAGGCTAGAAGATGACAAGAGAATTTACAATTTAAGAATAAGAAATGTGAACAATGAAGCAGGAATACATACAGGCGAATTATAAAGGCTATTCATGGAAATACTTAAGGAAAACTTCCCAAGCATGGGAAAAGAAAATGACATTTGGTTGTGTGAGGCATAGAGAACTCCAGCCACCTACAACCAAAACAGATCTACACCCAGACATATAATAATCAAGATACCAGAAATTCAGTATAAAAACAGAATATTAAAATCCGTCAGAGAAAAGAAAACAGATTACCTATAAAGGTAAGCCCATCAGGATCATGGCTGACTTCTTGACACAGAACATCAGATCAAGAGGAGCTTGGAGTGAAGTATTCAAAGTCCTGAAAGAGAATAACCTCTAGCCCAGATTGATGTACCCTGCAAAACTGTCACTAGAAGTTGATGGAGAAACAAGATGCTTCCATGACAAAGAGACCACCAATCCAACCCTACAGAGAATATTGAAGGACATTCTAGAGAGAGAGAAAAAAAATACCAGGATTTTAGGAACAGTGGCAGAAAGGCCTCAATAAGTGGGGCAGGCAGTAGAATGAAGGAGAAACGTAGACAAACAAAGGCAGGAAAATAGCATGAAAGAAATGAGGCAGAGAAGGATAACTAGAAACTCTAACATAGATGGCCTTAATATGCTATATTGTTAATAGTGCACCAGGATTTAAAACCCACATTACTCACCCTACTCTGCTTAGATGTATTATATTCTGTTCCAGTCATTCTACCTGTACTAGATTTGAGGGCACAGACAGTAATCCCAAAAATAACAGGATATAGTATGGTAATCATCCTTAATTTCCTATTAACTTAATCTAAAGTTCTGTAAAACCTGCACTGTTTTACCATGATTGATCATAATCGAATCTGGTTTGTTTGATCGTGGTTTTGTATTGATAGATTTTATTCAAAGCTGTTATGATTGATAGTATCAAGTCTGAGAGTATAGGCAACTGCACTTAAGATGACAAGATTCACTAGAATATCCACTCTGGTTTGATTATTACCTGCTTTTGAAGTTTTATACTGTCTACAATGTTTTATTTTTACTAATATTGTTATGTACTACTATATTCAATTATACTGCTATTTTCAGTTATGCCTGGTAATGTAGACATTCTATTGAGGATAATAAGAAACAACACAGTAATCATTGTAGATCACCTTGTACTATGGTTTTATATGACTTTTTGGTTTCATGTTTTTATAGGAATTTGCTTTGTTTTGTCTTGCTAAGTTTTGCTCTTATTGTTTATTTTTTATTTTTTTATTTTTTTATTTTTGGAATTCTGTATTACCTCTACCCTTACATGCTTTTGTTTCTCTTTAAATTAAAAAAAATGAGTCTTTAAATCCTCAGACATGATATTTATTTAGGTATTATTTACTTTATCTCAGTAAGATTTTAAAGCTTTAAGTTTATAGAAATACATGTAGAGACTCATGCATGCGTAGCTGTTTGCAGTCTCACTGTTTGAATATCTACTTTGTATGCTTTAATTTTGTAACTTGAACAACTATTTCTAAGAGGACAATATGTAATTTTTCAACTAGTGATTTCTTACTGTTTATCTTTTTTTAAAATTCTGTATTATCTCTACCGTTTACATGTTTTTTTCTCTTTAAATAAAAAAATAGCTGCATGCAAAATAGCTGTACCTTCAGAACAATCAAACAGTAAAAATCAAACAGAGCAGAATACAATAGAAACAATAGGAACAATAAAAACAAAGCAATGAATGCAATAAAGGAGTTCAAAACAAGACAATAGTAAATCTGAAATTGCTACCATAATATACCCTGCTATCTTTGAAATAGCTGCTCATGCCATGGTATATAACAAAATCAAACAAAACCCAACCCAGAAAAACAATGAAAATGATATAGGGCTTCAAAACAAGATAATAAGGAATCAACAATTGCTACCAGGAGATTCCCCCTTATGCCACACTGTGTGCTGCTATTCTCTGAACAGATGATCAGACCACTGGCCCTAGACCTGCAAGGTCAGAGAAGCACCAAAACAACACAAGCATCAAGCTGCATCTCACTTGAATAGCTATCACCACAGCCTGTGCTTCTATAGATCAACCAGTCACTTACCGGGGAGAGGGGACTGGTAATTCTCATTTGCCAGCCCAGGCACCAGAAGGGCCTGAGGTCTGGCTGTCCCCCGGCTGGTGGTGGCCTGCACATGGTGCTGGTTCACAGGGAGGGCTTGCTTCTTGATAAGGCCTTGTACTCTCCTTTCACAGTCCGTGAGTGGCTTTATTAGTTATTTTAAAGAATCATCTTTTGATTTTATGGAAGGTAGAAAGAAATAATAAAACAGTAAGTAGAAATCACCACATGTTGATAAATTAAGGAAGGTACTTCTTAATACTCCATAAGTAAAAGAATAAATCACAAGGAAAATCAGACAGTGTTTTTAGTTGTGTGATGATGAAATACAATGCAAGCAAAATTTGTGGGATGTACTTAATAGAGTGAACTACATAGGATCAGTTTCATAAGTAGGAAAAAAAAATAAATCTGATTATCAATGTCCTAAGTAGCAAACTTAAAGAGAAAAAAGGCAGGTTAACCTCTCCTCAGAGTAGAAGGGAGTCAGAAATTAAACTAAGAGCAAAAATTGCACTGTGGCCAGAGAATTTATTTTGCATTATTTCAATACTTTCAAATGTATTAATACTTGTTTTATGACTCAGCACATTATGGCGAATTCTTAAAAAATGTTAAAGTTGTTGATTCTAACATTATATATTCAATTAGTCAAATTTGATTCATGTTGTTCAAATCTATACATTCTTTCTGATTGTCTTTTATTAGTAACTTGATAGATATATTAAAATATTCCTCTATGACTGTGAATTTATCCATTTCTTCATGGTTTTAAAAATCATTGCTTTATATACTTTGAAGTTACTGTAGCTTGTTTATTATGCATTCTCTTTGATCCTTATTATTTCTTGTATCTTCAATTTCCATCTCAGATAATTTTTCATCTGTGTTTAGTATTTCCTTTAGTGTAAGTCTGCTGGTGAGGAATGCTCCATTTTTGTTCATGTTTGATGTTTTAAATTAACTTTGGAGAATATTTTGAGTTGGCTACAAATATTTTCTTTCATTACTTTCTAGGCACAATTCTGTCATCTTTATCTTTTATTTCTGTTTTCTCATTAATTTCCATCAGTTTATTAGGATTAATTTAAATTTAGATATGTTTTAATTTCTTTCACTCTGGTTTGAGATTTGAAAGGTTTATAGGGTTCCTTGAATATGTGGCTTAATGTCTTTTTTTACAAATTCTTTTGCAAAATTTCTTCAAAATTGATTCTGTTCTGTTCTGTCTTCTAGTACTTCAGGTATATGTAATTTTTAGATATTAGCCCTTTGTTGTCTGTTTCTCTCTTCCCGCCCCCCTTCATTCTAGTTGTATTTTGGACATATTTTCCACTTTACTGATTTTCTCTTCAGTTTTACTTAATCTTCAAAAAAACCTGTCCATTGAGATCTTAATTTTTGTTATTGTACATTTTAGATTTTATTAAGCTACTTTTGAAATATGCTGTATTCTTTGTTTAATAATATTTAACATTTTGTTTTTCATAGTAAGCATGGTTATTTTAAAATATTTAATAATTCAACAGCTGGAGTCTCTGTGGATCTGTTTCTATGGAGTGTAGTATCCCACTAGCTCTCATATTTTGTCTGTTCTTGCCTTTTTTTCTCTTTGCCTCTCTTTGTGTTAGCTGATGATAATTGTGAGCTAGGCTTTGCGTTTATAAAACTGACTTGCAGAAATTATTTGAGGATTATAGTGATGGTTATCTTCTTCCACAAGGAATTTGTATTTGCTTCTATAGGGTACCAGAATGTATTGATATGGCATGACCTTAGTACAATTCCCATCAAGATTGCTGAAATTTGGACTGCAGTCGCTGCTGTAAATTGTTTCTTACCGAGCATGGAAGTTTTACCACATTCCACGCAACTCTGGCAAATGCTGGACAACTTTGCTCTTTTATCACTGCATGACTGTGAAGAGAACTTTTCACCCTTTCGGCTCCTATGTGTCTTATCCAGAACTGCCAAATGCCCCTACTGGAAAAGCAATCCTAAAATTTAGGCTCACCTGTCTGGGTTTTCATCTTCTAGAGCATGGGCCAACATTTCCTCTCTCCCTTATGAACACTCTGCTTCTTAGAAAAATTTTAAGACTATAACTATTGATCAAAAGATATGATATGTGTTTAAATTACAGATGTATTACACTAAAAGACACATTGCCATCAGTTCTCCTCAAAACACTGTCCCTTTCTTCAAATACACTTATCCCATTTCTTGTCACTTTCTGAAACAGTTCTGAAAGTTGGTTTTCATGAGCATCTTTACAAGTTGTGATTTTAAAACCATGGTGAATGCTACTTCTGAGTGCCATTCAATGGAACAGCAGGCTCCTAAAAACATTACATGTGTCATCCATCTTACTCACTGAATCTGGCTCTGTGATATCTGGCTTGTCCCCAAGCTCATAATGGTCATGAAAGGTAAATGTTTTGAGTTGATTCAGGACCTTGACTCGGCCACGACATGATAATTAAATGCACCCATGAAGCAGGACTACCAGGATTGCTTCAGCAAGTGGCAACAGCGACAGGATTTGTTAAAGGCAATGTGTCTGTATTGTCATACACTTTTGAAATTTAAACAGTCACCATATATTTTGACCACACTGTGTATCTTGTCAAACTTTTTTCATTGTATATAGTAGTTGGGGAGATTGGTCCCACTTAACTTGTTTTGTATTCCTGGAAGTGCAGATAAGGATGATATTTTTAAAAATATGCATATTCAATATTATATGAATTGCATCCACCTTACAGGATGACTTTGTTACGCTCCCTCAAGATATGGTTCAGACCATTGATTGAGTGTATGGATTGAGAAGGTACAAGACCTTCTGGAAAGATCTCTGGACTGCTCATCTGGGTACAAGCTCTTCTTTATCTCTGTCACTGACATGGTCTCATAGTCACAACAGTAGAACTTTGTCATTAATTTTCACTTCCTCTCTTACTGAGAGAGGCAGACAGTGCTGCCTGTGGTAAACCTGGAATACTCTCTCTTTTCTCTTTTTTGAGTGTTTGCTCTGGGTGGAAGAGAACAAATTATGATACTGCTATTCCCTTCTACTTCCAGACATAGGGAAGATTTGCTCACAAATTTTGCTTCACTGAAGCGGAAGAAAAAGTATCATTTCAAAACTTCTGCCTAGTCTTTATATAGATTAGGTAGATGTGAAGATGTCTGAGAATTTTTGAAGGCAATGTTACAGGTCCCATTTATGCACTGTGAAGTTTTAGATACAGAAAAAAAGCAGAAATGAATTTGGAAATTGTTCTCCCTTTATCAGGTTTTTAGGGCCTAGGGAAACCTTGACTAATTATGTGGCTTTTGAAAGATTTTTATTATCCCGAGTGTGAACCTAGGCCCTACCACCTCCCTCAGTTGTATTATAACTATGGAAGGTGTGTGTATTGTGCTCAAGTCCAGGGTCTCGAAGGCAGTAGGAGTTTGGAAGGGACTGTGTATGGACTCTTGGACTGCCCCACTCAATACCTCCATGGTGTTGGTACAGGCAGTAACTCAGATGTTAGGTTCTGTTTCAAGAATTATTGCAGCCCATGGGCTGCACTGACAGTGGCAAAACAGCACCCAGATGAGACAGCACTCTGAATAGGAGAAACAGGGATAAAGGTGAGGAACGGACTGAGCCTGCAGATGACGGAAAGGTAAAGGATCTCAAGGCAAGGAAGCACAACTAGGAAGCATTTGTCCTATTTTCTCTTTTTCCTATTATCTTCCATTCTGAGGAAACTAGTATTTCATATTCAGTTTGGTACAGATTTTCTTACATAACTTTCATCTATTTTTCTCTACATCTTCAGCAGTGTCTATTACTCAGACAAAATCTAATATCGACAGCATGTGTGTGCTAGGGAGAATTAAGGAGGTTAAAAGAAGTGGGATCCAACCCAGGATCACTGCCCCTCCCAAAGCTCTAGATTCGGGAAGGACAGTGCCCCAGGCAAAGTTGGCAGCCAGCAGTAAAGCTAGCAAGGCTGCTTCCCTCTTCGGCACAGACTGTGGATGGTACTCTTGGAAGAGGGGAGGCAGATGCTGCATTTTATGGGTGATGCAGCATGTTTTGGCTCTATCAAGAGTAAAAGGATCTGACAGGAACAGAATTAAGGTAAGATGATGGAGGTGAGTCATGTAGGTGCATGTCTTTATTTGAAACATTCTTTTTCATTATGGATATTTTGCATTAATTTTGAGCTTTCCTTATTGCCTATTTAAATTTTGGGCCCTAAGCAAACATCTCATTTGCCTTATCCTAGTCTTCAGTCTGCATCGCAAACATATATTTATGCACACATACACACGCATACATCTTACACCTCCTCACACACATCCATGTGCATGCATGCACACACGTGCTTTGCACCATGTCTCACATGTACATTTGTGCACACGCAGCTGTATGCATCCAAGCATAGAATCCACCAAAAATGTACACACACTTCAGGAAAGGAAAAATAATGTGATGTTTTATCAACAGGAGGTATTACCCTAGAGGTTGCTGTATATCGCAGAAAACTCACTGTGCTCCAAGTCCTTAGAGAAGAAATTGAAAATGTGTGTGCAGAAATCTCAATGACCAAGCTTACCCCAGCAGCAGTTTGCCATACTAATGAATGTCCATGAAATAATCGCCTCCACTCTGAATTCTTCTTGTAATTCTAGAGGCCAAAGGTAACTTGTATTAATCTCATGATGTCTCAGTAAATTTAGTATTAAAATATTTATGCAGGTTTTTCTTTTCCTGAAGTGTGTATGCATTTTTTGGTAGATTCTAAATCCATCTTTTATCTTACCCTCCATCTCTACAAAATACGTCACCATTCACTGAGCCTGGCAGCCTACGTATCAAGTACATTTCTTACTTTCAGTGAAATTTTCTCTTCCTCTCTCTCCTGCCTATCAAACTCCCAAGTTAATTTCCAGATTCTGTATTAACTGTCTCCCTATAAAGAAATAATCCCTACTTCACCTATACTATTCCTTCACTTTGTGCATTCCTCTCTTGCTACTCCTCACCTGGCATTTTAATGACCTGTTTATGTGTCCATCTGTCTGACTGCCGTAAGTGGTATTTGAGAGAAAGTATCATCTTGATATCTTATTGCAGCAATTGGCACATACTAGGTGTTCAAGGAACCATGTGTTCAATGCTGAACAAAGACAATGAATTGTGTATGCTTTTTGAAAAGGGGAATAAAGATTCAGAGGGTTGAAATGGTTTATTCAAGGTCACACTGGGTCAGCAGGGACTCTAAGCCAGGTCTTCTGATGCCCAAGGCCAGCACTGCTAATACTAACCAGAATAAACAGAGCTCTTTGTAGCCAGCCAGACCCTGAGCTCGGTGGAAAGCCAGTGCCCCTGTCCACCGTGGAAGCTCTCGGTCAAGGCCCTCAGCCCTCTCTTGGCAGCTCTCCAGGTTCCCTTTCCCCCTGCTTTCTCTCCAAGAAGTCTGGCTCTTCTGAACCCAAGCAGCTTCTGGACTCCAGTCCTGCTAGAGGTGACCACCACAAACTCCTGTGATGCAGGGGTTGAATTTACTGGGCTAGAAGAATCTCCCATCTGCAGTCCGGAGAATGGAGCACATCCAACAGGGCTGGGCACAAATGCTCAACGGTACCCGAGGTGTTGCCTTCTGATGACAGATTTTGCAGCAGGAACTGATCTGCTCTTCACAGGACATTTTTCTGGGAAGCCTTAGGTTCTGAAAAAGGAGCTGGTGAGACAGTCAGAAAGCAGATTTTTTGGTGTTTTTTTTTTTCTATTCTTTTTATTTTTAACCTTCTGCTTCTGACTCTGCCAGTCTGTGTCTCTTGCTCACCCCTGGAGCTTTCTTTTCAATACTGGTCATTCGTGGAGTCGGCTCTGCCCTCTCTGCTTGTGACTGGTGGGTGAGCGGCGCCGCCTCTGTCTAATGAGGGGCCCTCCAGGCCCAGCTGCCCTCCTTATTGATACCTGGGGAGAGGATGTACAGGCAAGGGGCAATTGGATCAGAAAGGCCTCAGTGAACAGACATCACAGCCAAGCTCAAAGAGTGCAGGAAGTAGAACAAAGAACAAAAACATTTACAGAAGTGCCACAGTGTAAGGGGAAAAAGTACTAGCAACTCTAACAAGGTCAATGGTGAGGGAAAAAAATTTTTTTGAAAGGAATTGCTGAGGGAAAGAAAAAGAAACCTCAAAAAGGGGCCGAGGACTCCCCGAGTTGGGCTTGCTGGTTGGCTCCTGGAACATTTTCCTTGATATCTTCCCAGGAAGCACTATTTCTACAAGACTTCAATACACTGGAAAAGTTTATGCAACTGGCTAGCAGGAGGGTTAGAAGTTGTGAGTCACCGCCATCAGCTCTGTGTGTTTGCTTTCAACACAGGCTTCCTGTGGGACCACATCAATGGAAGCTTTTTGGTTCTTCAGCATGTGCTGGGGTGGGCTGGGGGTGGGGTGCCTGGCCAGCCTATTTATGGCAGTGTGGGCTGCTGGGTCTCTGTGACTACTAAGAGCAGAACAAATGTGAGTGCTTTGGTCCCCAGTGTGGAAGAGTAGCAGGAGGGAGGCAGCTAGGTGGCTCTAGTGCTTGGGTCTCAAGACTCTGGGTCAGCTTCTTAGGCATTCCAAGCCTTGGTTTCTTGCCATGTGAAATGGGCATAATATAATTTCCTTTGAAAAATTATTTTGAGAATAATGGTGCCTAGTTTACATCTCACAGAAACTCACGAAATGATTTTAAATAGAACTCCTCAAATGGTGGGCTTGTGAGCTTAGTCTCTTAGAAACTTTTTTTCTTGAGACTTTTTTTTTTGAAGTAGGGCAGACAACCATTGGTCTTAGATGTCTACTACAGTCAATCTACTTTTGTGAATCATCTGTGGCAAATATTTTAATCTTTCTTGCAACCCAAAGAATTCTTAGCATATTTTCTATTTGCCCTCTGTTATGCATTCTTTATAATACATTTTTTATAGGAACATTATCCTACCAAAAGATCTGGAAAGTATGGCCACCATATGCATAATTAAATTAAGGAATTTATTTCTTTCAAACATAGTGCATAGCTACTTAAATTTATTTACTTACTGTTTGTTGTTGATTTTCCTCTCTCCTACTCATCTCGATATAAATCCATTAAGACATGATATTTCTTAAGGTTTTTAAAAAATTTAGATAACTGTTATATGTACAGAAAAGTTAGATAATAGTTTTTTTGAACACCACACCCAGCTTTTCCTATGGTTAACTACTTACATTACTATAGTACTGTTTTCCATTTTTTGTTGCTATAAATTCAGCAGCCTGGACAATTGATACCGGAGCCCAGAAAGTCCAAGGGTCTGGCAAAAAGCATGTGCTGTGGGCTTTTTGTGCTATGTTACCTTATGTGGAAGTGCAGACTGTCCTGATAGTAACCTGCTCTTGCAACAACTGACTTACACCGGTGACAGCAACATGAATCCATCTGGAAAGACCTGCCCCCACGGTCTCCTCCCGCTAGGTCCCAGCCCTCAACGCTACTGCATCAAGCTTCAACCCATGGATCAGGGGGGCACGTGGAAACCACAGAATGTACATTTGGTACAACTGAGGAAATAATGGCAGCGTATTCCTGTGAATTAAATTATAGACTTTATTTGGATTTCCCTAAGTACTTGTATTAGTTAACTTTCCATTATGATAAACAAAATGTTGACATAAACAGCTTTTAGACAAAAGAGGCATATTCTGCTCATAATCTGGGAAGTTTCAGTCCATGGTATGTTGGCCCTGTTACTTTAGGGCCTGTGGTGAGGCAGCATATCAAGGCAGGAGCACATGTTGGAACAAGCTGCTCACCTTATGGTGGTCAGGAAGTGGTAGAGAGAGGTAAAGAGCCTGTCATCTCACAGTCCTTTTATGGGAGTTCCCCATATATTCTCATCCTCACCTTGGAAAGATTTTTACCACCTTCTAATAGTGGCTAAGTTGGGAACTAATTCTTTAAATGCACTGGCCTTTGGGTAACATTTAAGTTCCAAACTACAGCAATCCCTTTTCGGTTCCATAGTCCCATCCAGGATACAAGATTGTATTTTGTCATCATGTGTCCTTAGTCTTCTACAGTGTGTGACTGTTTCTCAGATTTACACTGTTTTGATAATGACAGTTTTAAGGACTAACAGGTATTTTAAAGAATGTTTCTCTTTAGGAGGTTTATTTGATATTTTTCTCATGTTAAGACAGGAGTTGTGGGTTTCTATAAGAAACACTGTAAAGGTGAAGTACCTTTCTCATCACTCCAATCATGCTATTAGCATGATTTATCATGGGTAATGTTAACCTTGATCCCCTGGTGAGGTAGTGTTTACCAGCTTTTGTCAAATCCTTTGGGTTTTCACATAAGGGTTGCTCAACTCTATGTATTACAACCTACGTATGACTCCAAAATCTGAAACAATTCTTGTCCTTCGCATCTCAAATATGGGATACCCAACCTATATAAAGTTTTATTTCTCCCCCATTTTGTAGCCTGCTCTTTGGAACTAAATCACCAAGTGCAGCCATCATGGGGTGAAAGTGTTTTTCCAGAATTAATATGCTGAAGTCCTAACTCCCAGAATGTGTTCATATTTAAGAACATCTTAAAGAAGGTAATTAAGGGAAAATGAATGTTTTATGGTGGTCATTAATCCAATATGACTGGTGTCCTTATAAGAAGCAGAATTTGGATATAAACATAAACAGAAAAAACATGAAGAAAAAGAAGGAAAATGGTCATCTGCAAGCCATTGGAGAGAGACCTTAGAAGACACTAACTCTGTCAACACTTCACTGAGGGCTTCTTGATTCCAGAAATGTGAGAAAATGGTTTTTTGTTATTTTTTCAATTTGTGTGTGTATGGCTAAATTCACTTAACATCATGGTCTCAAGCTGCATCCATTTCCCTACAAATGACTCAGGTTTGTCCTTCTTTTTGGCAAGGCAGTGCTCCATTGTGTAGAAATATCACAGTTTTTTTACCCCTTCATCTGTTGATGGATGTATATAGGTCACTTCTGAGGTTTAGCTACTTTGAATTGTGCTATGATTGTGCTGATATGTGAATACGCAGGTATCACTGTAATAGGATGTCTTTAAATATTGCAGGAAGATACCTCCAAATGTCTACTTTTAGTTTTTTGAGGACTCTCCACATGGATTTCCATAGTGGTTGTCCTAGTTTACATTCCCATCAACAATGTAAAAGGATTCCTTTTTCCCTCTTCCCCTCTCCACCATTTGTTATTACTTTATTACTTGATGGTAGTCATTGTTTGTGGGGTAAGACAGAATCTTAGTGTTGTTTTAATCGGTATTTCTCAGATGGCCAGAGATATTGAACATTTTTTGTGTATTTATTGGTCATTTGTAGTTCTTCTTTTGAGGTGTCTATTCATTTCACTTGCCCATTTTTTTATTTTTTGGATTGTGCCTGGGGCTTACCTGGCTGCATGTCCCTGCTCTTGCTGGCTGCCCTCAGGAAGGAGCCTTCTTGGGGTGGTGCTTGGGAAGTGGAAGTGGATCTGTCTGGCTCCCTCTGCCCACACTGGCTGCCTGCAGGAAGGGAACCTTCCAGTGGCAGCGCCTGGCAAGCGGAGGCAAATCCACCTGGTTTTCTCTGCCTGCACTGGCTGCCCCCAGGAAGGGGCCTTCTGGCGGTGGGGGCTGGCAGGTGGAGGCAGATCTGCTCATTCTGGTTTTTTAAATTTAAGTTCATTGGTACAGTTTAGATATACATAATGATCACATTCATCATGGGAAATTTGTGCCTGTACATGATATATCCTGATTCCTTTTTTTTTTCTATTTCCTTTCCCTCCCTCCAACTCCTTTTCTCCTTCTTATTTACAAAGTTTATTTTGATTTTTATCCTTCTTTTCTTATTTTTTCTTTTCTCTTTTCCCTTTCCCTTCCCCTTCCCTCCTCTCTAATTTTCCTTTCCTTTTGAATAATTTTATCCTATTTCACAATATCTATTTATATATTTTCCTTCTTATTAACACTTTCAATTTCTCACACCAGAGAGACAATGTGATATTTACACATTTGTCTGACTTACTGACTTATATTCTCAAGGCCCATCCGTTTAGCTATAAATGTCCGATGTTTATCTTTCCCTGTAGCTGAATACTACTCTATTGTATACAAAAGCACATCTTTTTATGCATTCATAAATTGATGATCATTTGGGTTGTTCCAAGATTTAACTATTACAAATTGTACTGCTATAAATGTGGATGTACATATATTGCTGTGATAGGATGCTTTTAATTATTTTTGGGAAGATAGTAAGAAGAGGAATAGCTGGTCAATAGAGGTCAAATGAGACCTCTGGTCCTAGATTTTTGAGGAGTCTTCACACTGATTTTCACAAGAGATACGCCAGTCTATCTTCCCACCAATAGTGGAGAAGAGTTTCTCTTTTCTTGCATCCCCAGAAATGATTTCTTGATAGTAGTAACTCTTTCTGAAGTTGGATGGAATCTAGGGTTGTTTTAATTTGCATGTATCAAATGACCAGTAATGCTGAACATTTTTTCATATATTTATTTGCCATTTCTTTACTTCTTCATTTGAGAAGCATGTATTCATCTCAGGTGTCAACTTTTGGGTTGGATCTTTAAATTTTGAAGAGTTTGATTTTTTCAGTTCTTTATATGTTCTAGTTATTAATTCTTTGAGGAACAATTGACTAAAATTGTTTCTCACTCTGTGGGGTGTCTTTTCAACTTTTTTGGTGATTTCTTTTGCTGTGCAAAAGCTTTTTAATAAGATTGAATCCCAGTTGTTGATTCTTGTAGTTTTTCCCATGCAGTGGAGTTTTGTTCATAAAGTCTTTGCTTATACCTGTGTCTTGAAGAGTTCTACCTATTTTAACTTTCAGCAAATTTAGTGTCTCTGTCTTAACATTTAAAAGTTTGATTCATTTTGATTTTAGTTTAGCACATGGTGACAGACATGGATCTAGGTTTAGTCCTTTGCATGGGGAAAGCCAGTTTTTCCAGCACCATTTATCAAAAAAGCCATCTTTCCTTCAGAGAAAGTGGGCCCTGTTTCAAAGATAAGGTGGCTGAATGTGTTTGGACTAGTTTCTGCATCTTGTATTCCGTTCCACTGATCTTCAGGTCTGTTTTTCCTTCTTTCTTTCTTTCTTTCTTTCTTTCTTTCTTTCTTTCTTTCTTTCCTTTCCTTTCTTTCTTCCTTTCTTCCTTCCTTTCTTTTTTTCTACTTTTTGGCCAATACCATGCTATTTTTATCATAATAGTTTTGCAGTATAATTTTAACTCTGGGATTGTAATGCCCCCATCTTGCCTTTATTGTCCAGAATTGCTTTTGCTATTCCAGGTCTCTTCTGTTTCCAAATGAATTTTAGGAATGTTTTCTTTGGTTCCATGAGGAATGTTAATGTTATTTTGATGGAGATTGCACTAAATCTGTATAACAATTATGGAGGTATGACCATTTTCACTATGTTGGTTTTTCTTACACAAAAGGAAGGAATATCTTTCCATTTTCTGATATCCTCTTTGATCTCCTGTTTCAGAGTACTGTAGTTTTAGAGTAGAGCTATTTGCTTATTTTGTTAGATTGATTCTAAGTATTTTGATTTTTTGGATGCTATTTTGGAAGATGTTGTTTCTCAAATTTCTCTCTCAATGAGTTTGTTATTTGTGTACAGAAATACTATTGATTTATGAATGTTGACTGTGTAACCAGCTATGCTACTGAATTTGGTTATTAAACATGTAAGTCTTTTTGTGGAGTTTCTGGATCTTCTATGTAGAGTATCATGTTATCTACAAATAAGGACAATTTAACTTCTTCCTTTCCTATTCTTATTCCTTTTATTTCTTTGTTTTGTCTAATTGCTCTGGTTAATGTTTCCAGAACTATTATCAACTAAGAATGGTGATAGTGGACATTCTTGTCTTTTTCCTGATTATGAAGAGAAAACTTTCAGTTTTGGGCTGTTTAGTATGATGTTGGCTGTGGTTTATCATAGATGACTTTTATCAGATTGAGATAAAGATCATCTATTCCAACTTTCAGTAGGGATTTTTATCATGAATGATTGTTGGGTTCTGTTGAATATTTTTTCTGCATCTGTTGAGATGGTCATGTGGGGTTTTTTTGTCCTTGGTGCTGTTGATAGAGTATATTGCATTTATTGATTTAAATATGTTAAGCCACCCCTGCATCCCTGGGATGAATCCTACTTGGTTACGGTGTAGAATTTTTTTATTGATTTGCTGCATTCTGTTTGCCAGCATCCTATTGAAGATTTTTGCATCTGTATTCATTAAGGAGATAGGCCTGTAGTTCTCAGTTTAGGTTGGGTCCTTCACTAGTTTTTGTATCAGGGTAATGCTTTCTTCCAGAATATTACTTCAGGAATACTGATTCCTTTTCAATTTCATTAAAGGGCGTGAGGAGTAATAGCATTAGATTGACTCTAAATTTCTTGTAGAATTCAGCAGTAAATCCACTGAGACCTGGGTTTTTCTTTGTTGGTAAATTTTTAATTACATTTTTAAATTTCAATTACTAATATTGTGCTATTTAGAAAGTTTTATCTTATTGCTTCAACTTTGGTAATTTATATGTATCCAAGGATCTGTCCATTTCTTCTGAGTTTTCCATCTTATTAAAAATTTCAAAGTAGGATTGCTGATCTTCTGGATTTCTGAAGGTTTATTGTGATTTTTGTCCTTTGTGTTCCTAATTTATGAGTTTGAGTCTTTTCTTTCCCTTTTTTTGATAAGGTTGGATAAGAGTTTGTCAATTTTAATATTTCAAAAAACCAATTATTTGACTCATTGATTCTTTATTTTAGTTTCAATTGTATTGATTTTTTCTCTGGTCTTTGTAATTTCCTCCCTCATACACGCTTTGAGTGTGACTTGTTCTTGTTTCTAGGTGTTTGAGGTTCAACATTAGGCTGTTTATTTGAACTCATTCAGTTTTACTGATATGAGAATTCACTGCTATAAATTTCCCTCTTAGGATGGCTTTCACTGCATCCTATAAGTTATGATATGTTGTATGGGCATTATTTAATTGTAAATACTGTTTAATTTCTTCTTTAATTTCATATGTGACACATTGTTCAGTAGTTTGTTACTTAATTTTCATGTGTTTATGTAGTTTTTGTGGTTTCTTTTGCCATTGGTTTCCAATTGCTTCGCACTATGGTCAGATAACATGATGGGATAATTTCAGTTCCTTTGTATTTACTTACACATGTTCTATGGGCTGATATATCATCTATATTAGAGAATATCCACATGCTGCTGAGAAGAATGTGTATTCTGGGGTTGAGGGGTGGAATGCTATGTAGATATATACTAAGTCCATTTGTTTACAGGTTTGATTCAATTCTGACACTTCTTTGTTGATTTTTTTTCTGGTTGATCTATTAATTTGTGACAGTGGGGTATTAAGGCCTCCAGTTGCAATTTTGTTAGTGCTTATTTGATTTTTTGTGCATTAATGTTTGTTTTATATAATTGGATGTACCTGTATTTGGTACATACATATTTATAACTGTTAATTCCTCGTCTTGGAATTTTCCCTTAATGAGTGTGTAGACAGAGAACTCTGTCTCTTTTGATCAGTATTGGATTGAAGTTTACTTTGTGTACAAATAGAATAGCTACCTCTGCTTTTTTTCTGGGTTTCTGTCACATGAAGTATTGTTTGCCATCATTTGACTTCAGTTGACAAATTTCTTTTTGAGTTAAATATGTTTCTTTTGTGCAGCATACTGTTGGGTCTTATTTCTTGATTAATTCTGACAATCTGTTTCTTTTGATTAGTAAATTGAGACCACTTACACTAATGGTTATAATTGATATGTCGACTTGTCCTTGGCATTTTATTTTTCTGTAGTTGTTTCCCTGTCTTTTCTTTCTGTTCAGTTGGTAGTCTTACCTGATGGATTCTCTCTAATGGCATTTTTGGGACTGTAGCCTTGTTTATCTCTTTCTAAAATATCCTTCAGAACATTTTGGAGGGCTGGCTTGGTAGTTATGAATTTCATCAATTATTCTTCGTTATGAGAGTATCTCATTTCTCCATTGATTTTGAAAGATAGTTCTGTAGGGCAAATCCATCTGGGTGGAAATTGTTTTCTTGCAGGACTTGAAATACTTTGTGCCAAGCTCTCCTTGCCTTAAGGGTTTGTATTGAGAAGTCTACTGTGATTCTGATTGGCTTTCCTTTCAGGGTTGCATTTTGCTTTTACATCATGTCATTTTGTATTTTTAAATTTTATTTTGTTTCTTGTGTTGATGCTTATAAGTTTCTTATAGTGGATAGCTTTATCACTAATGTCAAGGCTTCCCTAGAAACATCTGTTCTTCAGATATGTCTTCTAGATGTATGTGGTTCTTGGTTCTTGTGTCAATGTCAAGATCCTACCTTCTCGCTTTATTAAGGATGAGATGTTGCTACCTATTTGACTCAGCATTCAGTCCTTTCTTACTGGACTAAGATGTTAAATTTGACCCCAGACAATCACACTGTTGTCATACAAGGGAGAACAACTAATTACAACAAGTGTGACATCCTGGCTAAATTAGTATGATTAGCAATAACAATTGCATTAAGCACGGGCTAAAACTTGACAAACTGTGGAAATTAATAAATTTGGTACCTTTGGTACCTTTAACGTTAGAGGCAAGATCTACAGTTATATAACAAAATCCAGCATTATTCAAGAACCTGTATGAAAAGAATTTTCCTTTAGAAGAGTGATTTTATTCCTGTGGTGGGGAAATTTAAGAGAGATGGGGGACCAAGACAGAGAGATAAATGAAGAGAAAGATAGTAGAAACAAGGCTTGAGAACAACGGCTGATCTCCTGGGCCTTGGGAAGGGGGCAGGAGAGAGAATAAAGAAGAAACAAGGCAGAAAAGAAAGACTCGAGTCAATTCTCACAAAAAAAATCATAAAATCAAGAGATATAGTTGAAGATGGAGAGAAAGAAGATGAATAGATCAGAACAAAAATAAAGGTGAAGACCTTAACACCTAAAAACAGAAAAACAGACAAACCCGTTTGTCTTCACACTTCCCTCACGGTTGTTACGCCATTCTCAGACACAGAGAGCCCAAAGCTGTCCCCAGTGGGTATAGCTGGCACCTTTCAGTCAGACCAGCCCTCTCTGTCCCATTTTGCATGGCACATCTCTGTCCTCTCATGCTCCTTATTGCAGGGAAGGGTAGGGCGGGGTGGTGCTATGGGCTGTCTCTCTGCTCTTGTGGCCACCGCAGAGACAGCCAGTCCCACTTTGATCTCCTCTGCTGAAGAGGGAGTGCCCATCTCCCTCTCGTTGCTGTGCCATGGTGCAATGTCGCTTAAACTCTCTCAAGTCACTGGTCACACAGTGGGAAGGGCTGTGCTGTTCCACTCACTGTCTTTGGCACCACAGTGACAGTCCCTAGCCTTACTGACTCACTGCCTCTGCTGCCACCTCCGAGGCAGCCCAAGCCTGCTCAATCGACTTCAATCTCCTCTCCCTTGGCAGGAGTGCCAGGACTGTTTAAGTCCTACACATCTTTGCCCCTCTCCCTGACCCCAGGGAAGAAGTCACGGATTGCCTCTACTGTGGTCCCTAACCTTGTTGCACAGAAGCTGGCAGCCCAATGGGAGGAGCAGTACTGGTGAGACATGCTGCCGGGCTGCCGCGTCCTCTGTGTGGAGAAGGACGCAAGAAGCAAGAGGCCTTGTACCCCAAATCTGTCCTACTGGGCTTGAGATAGTCATCAGACTTTTGCAGTCCATTTCTTGGAGACTTCACAGTACAGTGACCCTTGTTCACAGTGCCACCAGCAGCTTGTGAGCTGGATTGCTGTTTCGTAAAGTCCTACATCTATGTTTTGTTCAATCTACAAGTCTCTCATTTCAGCTTGATTTTGGCATCAAAATGTGCCCTACTGAGTGTGGTGGTGCACGCCTGTAATCCCAGTACTCGGGAGGCTGAGGCAGGAGGATTGCTGTGAGTTTGAGGCCAGCTGAGCTACACAGTGAGTTTAAGGCTGCCCCATATTGCATAGCAAGACCTTGTCTTTTTTTTTTTTTAAATCAGTAACCGGGAATCAAACTCACGACTACCTGCTTGCAAGGCAGGCGCTTATGCCGCTGAGCTAAATCCCCAGCCCCAGCAAGACCTTGTGTTAAAAAAAGAAGGATGTATGTCCCTCCCTTTTTTCCCTATTACTTGAGTTTTTAGTGGATTTTCACTGAGTAGCTCCAATGTGGCTTCTCTTCTATCCAGCCATGTTGAAAGTCTCAACTTTTTAATTTCTAACTGCATTGATTTGGGTCTTTTTTTGCCTTTTTTGTTTGTTTGTTTGTTTGTAAAGTTAGCTAAAGGCTTGTCTATTTTATTTATTCTTTCAAAGAACCAGTTCTTTAATTTATTTGTATTTTTTTAGCCCTAATTTCATTGATTTCTTCTCTGATATTCATAATTTCTTTCCCTGTACCAGCACTATTTTTATTGCATCCCATAGGTTCTAGTATGTTGTGCTGATATTATTGTTTTATTCTAGGAGCTAATTTCTTCCTTGATCTTTTCTGTGGCCCACTGATTATCCAAGAATGTGTTGTTTAATTTCCACATTTGCAGATCAAACTTATATGTGTATTGTCTCCCTAGTGTAAGAAACTGAAAAATTATATATGTTCCAAAATCTACAATGAATACTGTGTAAGGGTAAAAAATTGTTCAAAGAGAAAAAGTAATTGAGTAAGGGAAAGAGGAAAGAAGGAAGAGAAAAAGACATAAATTTGTATGTATGTATATATGATAGCTAAAGTGATTATACTACTAATTGTATTAGTTACTGGAAA
This sequence comes from Hydrochoerus hydrochaeris, assembly GCA_004027455.1. Taxonomy (NCBI): domain Eukaryota; kingdom Metazoa; phylum Chordata; class Mammalia; order Rodentia; family Hydrochaeridae; genus Hydrochoerus; species Hydrochoerus hydrochaeris. The sequence continues at coordinate 86,670 of PVLA01005277.1, read as the reverse complement.
AGAACAGTTAATAGTCAGATGTTTAGATCAGTTTTACCTGTCTGTATCTGTTAATCTAAGCAACCCTCTTGAAGGAAACAATATACATTATTACAACCATTGGCAAATTCCTGTCATCTTTTTTGTTAACCTATACTGCTATTATATTTGGTTTCTTGTTGTTTGTCTGTATTGCTTTTTTGTTTTTCTTTTGTGTCATTTTAATCTTAAATAAAAAAGAAATTTAAATTTCCACATTTGCATATTTTCTGTGGTTTCCCTTGCCAATGATTTCTACTTTCATTATATTATGATCTGGCAATACATATGGGTAATTTTGATTCATTTGCCTTAACTTGAGTATGCTTTATTGACTATTTTGGAGAAAGTTTGATGTTTTGCTGAGAATGCATATTCTTTTGTTGGGTAGAGTACTCTGTAGGTATCTATTAAATCCATTTGAAGGTTTTGTTCAACTCTGATCTTTGTTGATTTTTCAGTCTAGTTGATCTATTTCTGATAGTGAAGTATTGAGATCCTTCACTATAATTGTTTTAATATTTCTCTCATCTTTTATGTCTAGCAGTGTTTGTTTTATGAGGTTGGATGTACCAGTGTTCAGTGTTTCATGCATATATGTATTTTTGTTTTGTGTTGTGTTGTGCTTGAGATAGGATCTCTATGTAGTTCAGGATGGTCTTGAACACACTACATAATCCACACTGGCTTTGAACTTCTGGTAATTCTTCTGCCTCAGCCACCTTAGTACTGGAATTACAGCTGTGTGCCATCACACCTGGCTCTGCATAAATGTTTATAGTTGTTATAGCTTCCTAATGAGTTGTTTCCTTAACCAATATTAGTGGCCTTTTTTGCTTCTTCCAATCATTTTTGGCTTTGAAGTCCACTTTGTCTGAAACTAGAATAGATATTTCTGCTTGTTTTTGAGTTCTCACTGAACGGAATAGTGTCTTCTGTCCTTTTGATTTGTTTATTCTATAAATTTCTTTTTACATTACATGTGTTTCTTGTATACAGCATGCTGTTGGATTTTGTTTTTTGATGCATTCTACTACTCTGTATATTTTGACTATGGGACTGAGACCATTCACATTGTGAGTTATTACTGAAATGTATTGATTTATTCCTGTCATTACGTTATTTTCCTGTTGTTCATTTCTTTTTCCTCTCTTCTACTTAACTGCTCACCCTGCCTGGTGTATTCTTGATTTAGAACTTTTGACATTGTTAGTTTCATTATCTTCTTCTAGGATATCCTTGAGTGCCTTTTAGAATGCTGGTTTGGTGGTCATGAATTTCTAAAGGTGCTCTTTGCCATGGAAATACCTCGTTTCTACATCATTTTGAAAGGTAGTTTTTCAGGATACATCAGTCTACACTGGACATTGTTTTCCATTAGCATTTGAAACACTTTAAATTATTCTGGACTTTAAAGTTTGTATAGAGAAATCAGGTTTAATTCTAATGGATTTAACTTTATAAGTGATTTCTTGATTTTTATCTCGCAGCTCTTAAGACTCAGTCTTTTGTTGGACTTCTAGGAATTTGCCTATGATGTGTTGTAGAGATGTTCTTTTCTGATTGTAGCTATTTGGGTTCTATATGTGCTTCTTATTTGTATATTAAGTTCTTCCTCATTTTTACAAAGTTATCCAATATTATTTTTTATTTTTATTTTAAAGATGGTAAAATTAAACATAACAAAACAGAGCAAAGTAGATTAGAAGAAAACAATGTAAATGACACAGATTTCAAAGCAAGATAATAGGATATCTACCATGGCTACCAAATGTCTTTTGTTTTCTTCCAAATAGTCGTCCACATCTTCACACACAATGAATTCATACAAAACAAATTAGTATTAAACTGATCAGAACAGAGTAATGAAGGAGTTATAGGCCTTAAAAACAAGACAGGAGAATCAACAATGGCTGCCGTAATGTCTCTTGTTCTCGTTCAAATTAGCTGTCCATACCTTCATGTATGTTGAAATGAAACAATACAAAACAGACTAAAACACTCTGAACAAAGAATAACAGCATTGCTGAATTTCACAGCATGATGATATGGTATCACCAATGGATACCATAATGTCTCTTTTTCTTCTAAGTAGCTGCTCATTTCATCACAAATAATATAATCAATTCTCATAAACTGTTTAGGGGAAGTTCTACATATGTATAAGCCTCTACATGTATATCTATCCTTTCTGCATTAGAGGGAAAAACAAACCAAAAAAAACCCCAGATTACTAGAAAAACATGAAACAAAAAAGACAAACAAGTAACAATAGAAAAGAGCCCCAAACAATGACAATATAGGCCTTCAAAACAAGGTGGTAGGAGCATAACTAGGGTTGTTGATCATTTTACATAATGACTTTCAAGAGTTCCTCAGATCACCAGACTGTAACATGCAAAATTGTTCCAATCCTATGAGTGTTAGCTGTTTTGTTCCAAGATCTTATGGAATTTGTAGCACAGTCATCTTAGCTATATTAAGTGTGTTTATACAATTTTAGATATCCCTTCATTTTTCTTTTTCCTCATTTTCCCTGAGATATTTTTTCCCTTTAGAGCATATTCTTATCCTTTCACTGTATTTATTGAGGATATTGTATCTTATATACTCTTACCATTTCTTACACTAGGGAGACAATACTGAATTTATACATGTGAGTTTGATTTATTTCACTTATGAGTATGGCCTCAAGTTGCATCCATTTATTTATAAATATCTCAATGTGATCATTCTTTATAACTGCATTGTATAAAAAATACCACATCTTTTTTATCCATTCCTCAGTTGGTGGGCATTTACGTTGTTTCCAAGATCTGGCTATTACAAATTGTGCTGCTATAAACATGGGTGCACATATATCACTATGGTAAGATATTTTCAGTTTCTCTGGGAATATGCCCAGAAGTGGAATAGCTAGGTCAAATGGGATCTCCAATCCCAGCTTTTTGAGAAAACTCTAGACTGACCTCCACAGTGGTTGCACCAGTCTACACTCCCACCAACAGTGCAGAAGAGTTCCTTTTTCCCCACAGCCTCTCTAGCATTTGTTGTTGGTAGTTTTGTTGATCCTGGCATTTGTATTTCTTCATCTGAGAACTGTGTATTCATCTCAGATACCCATTTTTGGATTGGGTCTTTGTATTTTGGGGATCTGATTTTAAAAATTCTTTATATGTTCTAGACAGAAGTTCTTTGTCTGAGGGACAGTTGACTAACATTTTTTCCCAATTAGTAGGTTTTCTTATCACTATACTGGAGATTTCCATCAACATGCAAAAACTCTTTAATAAGATGTGATCCCAGATATTGATTCTGGGAAGTATTTCCCAAATGGTTTGATTTTTGTTCATAAATTCTCTACTTACCCTTATGTCTTCAAGATTTCTACCTACTTTGTCTTCCAACAGATTTAGTGTTTCTGTTTTAATATTTAGATCTTCGATCCATTTAGATTTTAGTTTAGTACATGGTGGTAGGCATAGGTATAGTTTTAGTTTTTGGCATAGGGAGAGCCAATTTTTCCAGCACCATTTATTAAAGAGACTATCTTTCTCCAGTGAATGTGTTTGGCCCCTTTACCAAAGATAAGGTGGCTGAGTGTGTTTGTAGTTGTAGTTGTATCTTCTAATCTATTCCATTGATCTTCAGGTCTGTTTTTATTCCAATATCATGTTGATTTTATTATGGTAGCTTTTAGTATAACTTCAAGTCAGGGATTGTGATGTCCCCTGTCTTGCCTTTGTTGCTTAGAATTGCCTTTGCTATTCTATTCTAGGTTTCCTCTGGTTCCAGATAAATTTTAGGAATGATTTCTCTAGATCTGTGAGATATGCTAGGGGTATTTTGATTTGAATTGCATTAAATCTGTATAACAATTTTGGGAGAATGGCCATTTTCACAATATTTGTTCTTCCTATCCATGAACAAGGGCTGTCTTTCCATTTTATGAGGTCCTCTTCAATTTCTCTTTTAAGGGTATTATAATTTTCCCTGAATAGATCTTTTACTTCTTTTGTTAGAGTGATTCCTAAGTATTTCATTTTTTTTGGATGCTAGTGTGAAAGGTGTGGCTTCACTTATTGGTCTCTCAGTGATTTTATTATTTTGTATAAGAATGCTAATGATTTTGAGTGTTGACTTTGTATCCAGCTACCTTACTGAATTTATTTATTATACCTAGAAGTCTTTCAATGGAGTTTTGGGGGTCTTCTATGTAGAGTATCATGTCATCTGCAAATAATGATAATTTAATTTCTTTTTTTCCTATCCTTAATCCTTTTATCTCTCTCTCTTGTCTAATTGCTCTGACTAGTATTTCCAGCACTATATTGAATAGGAGTGGTGATAATGGACATCCTTGTCTTGTTCCTGATTTTAGAGTAAAGGCTTTCAGTTTTGGGCCATTTAATATGATGCTGGCTGTTAGTTTGTCATAGATGGTTTTCATCATATTGAGGTAAAGACCATCTATTCCAATTTTCTGTAAGGTTCTTATCATGAATAAGTGTTGGACCTTATCAAAAGGTTTTTCTGCACCTATAGAAATGATCATATGATTCTTATTTTTGGCTCTATTGATATGGTGGATTATATTTATTGATTTGCATATGTTGAACCATCCCTGCATTCCTGGAATGAATCCCACTTAGTCATGGTGTATAATCTTCTTGATGATTTGCTGCATTCTGCTTCCCAATATTTTATTGAGAATTTTTGCATCTATGTTCATTAGGGAGATTGGCCTGTAGTTCTCTTTTTTGGTTGGGTCTTTCTCAGGTTTTGGTATTAGAGTAATATTTGTTTCCAGAAAGGAGTTAGGGAAAATTACTTCCCTCTCAATTTCACTAAAGAGTTTGAGGAGTGTTGGCATTAAGCGTTCTTTGAATTTTTTAATTCCACAGTGAATCCATCTGGAACTGGGCTTTTCTTTGTTGGTAAGGATTTAATTACATTTTCAATTTCATTAATTGAAATTGGGTTATTCAGCAGTTATACAGTTTTGGTAATTCATATGTTTCTAGGAATCTGTCCATTTCTTTTATATTATCAAGCCTATGAGAGTAGAGATTTTAGAAATAAGTTTTGATGATCTTCTATATTTCCACAGGGTCTGTAGTGATTTCACCCTTTTCATTTCTTATTGCATGAATTTGAGTTTTTCTTTCCTTTTTAAAATAAGGTTGGCTAGGGGCTGATCAATTTTATTTATTATTTCAAGGAACCAACTCTTTGATTCATTGATTCTTTGTATTGTTTTCTTAGTTTCTATTGCATTAACTTCTGCTCTGATCTTTATAATTTCCTTCCTTTTTCTGGCTTTGGGCTTGACTTGTTCTTCTTTTTCTAGATGTTTCAGGTGTAGCATCAGGTTGTTTATTTGTGTTCATTCTATTTTCCTGGCATGAGAATTCACTGTAATAAATTTTCCTCTGAGGACTGCTTTCATTGCATCCCACAGGTTCTGGGAAGTTGTATTTATATTTTCATTTGCTTGTAGATATTGTTTAATTTCTTCTTTAATTTCCTCTGTAACCCACTGATTGCTCAGGAGTGTGTTATTCAATTTCCATGTGTTTGTGGGGTTTTTGCAGTTTCTTTTGTCATTAATTTCTAGTTTCATGGCACTATGATCTGATAACATGCATGGAATAATTTCAGTTATTTTGCATTTACTTAAATATGTTCTGTGGGCTAGAATATGGTCTATTTTAGAGAATGTCCCATGTACTGCTGAGAAGAATGTATATTCTGATGTTGTTGGGTGGAACACTCTGTATATGTCCACCAATTTCATTTGTTCACAAGTGTGATTCAGTTCTGTTATTTCTTTGCTGATTTTCTGTCTAGTTGATTTATCCCTTTGTGTCAGTGCTGTGTTAAGGTCTCCTGTTATAATTGTGTTATTGCTTATTTGATTTTTCATTTCTGTTAATATTTGTTTTGTATAGCTGGGTGCTCCCAAATTTGGTGCATAGATATTTAAGATTGTTATCTCTCCCTCTGGAAGTTTTCCTCTGACTAGTATGTGGTGACCTTCTTTACCTCTTTGGATCATTCTTGGTTTGAAGTTCACATTGTCTGCAAACAGAATAGCTACCCCTACTTTTTGGGGGGTTCCTGTTGCATGAAGTATTGTTTTCCATCCTTTGACTTTCAGTCTATGAGCTTCCTTTTGGGTTAGATGGGTTTCTTGTATACAGCATATGGTTGGATATTGTTTCTTGATCCATTCTGCCAGTCTGTTTCTTTTAATTGGTGAATTGAGGTCATTTACATTAATGGTTATAACTAATATGTATTGACTTATTTTTGACATGTTATCTTTCTGCTATTGATTCTTTACCTTTCTAGTCTGTTTAATCATTTGCCTTACTTAGTGGTTTTTTCCTATGTCTATCTAGAATATCTTTCAGTATTCTTTGCAGGGTTGGTTTGGTGGTCATGAAATTCCTCAGCTGTTCTTTGTCATGGAAGTATCTTATTTCTCCATCCATTTTGAAGGACAGTTTTGCAGGGTACCTCAGTCTGGGTTGGAAGTCATTTTCCTTTATGATCTGAGATACTTCACTCCATGCTCTTCTTGACTCCATTGTTTGTGTTGAGAAGTCTGCTGTGATTCTGATAGGCTTTCCTTCATAGGTGATCTGTCACTTCTCTCTAACAGCTTTTAATCATCTATTTTTATGTTGGATTTCTGGGATGTTGATTATTTTATATCTTAGTGTACTTTTCTTTTTGTTATGGCTATTTGGAGTTCTATATGCTTCATTGATCTGTATGTCAGTTTCCATTCTCATATTTGGGAAATTTTCAGCTATTACTTTTGTAAATAGCCTCTTGATATCGTTTGTATTATCACCTTTTTTTGTTTATACCTATCAGTCTTATGTTGTTCTTCTTTGCATCATCTTGCAGCTGTTGAATTATTTCCTGATTCCTTGTTATTTTTAAAAGATCTTTCCTTTCCTGTTCACTAGCTGCAATCTTGTCTTCAAGGTCTGAAAGTCTATCTTCACTTTCTTTTTTTATCTTCACTTTCATTGAGGCAGTTTTGCCAACTTTCAATGGAATTTTTATTTCCTGTATATCTCTTTGGATCTGCTTCATGCATTCTGTTTGAATCTTATATTGTTCATTTAAGGTTTCCATCTTTTTGCATTTTTCCTCAAATTTTTTAAACTATGTCTTCTTTAGATGTGTTCAGCATTTCTTTCACTGCATTTGTTATTTCTTCTTTTACCTGGGAGATTATTTCTGATCTGATTTTTTTTTTACTTCCCAGAGTTGTTTCTTTACTTCCAGTTGCTATCATTTCAGGTATTTCAGGTTTATGGCTTACATTTTCTTCTATGTCCATGTCTCCTAGGCATGCTTGGGATGGGCTGGAGGTTTAAGATTGCATTTTGCTCTCCATTTTGTCATTTTCCTATATTTCCATGCTCTGGGCAATGTTCTAAGGCTTCCCCGTGCACTGGAAATCACCTCATGCACTTTCAGCTTGCAAGGCGGGATTCAGGCAGCTGTGCATCATCTGGTGGTCACTGAGCATAGCCCAGTTAGGCCTGTAGGGATCTCCAGTGTGGCCTCTGGTTATTTGGTAGTCTGGGCAGGGTCTTACTGGCTTGAAGAGATGTTACAAAGCTTTCTTGTGTGTTGGAAATCACCTCATGCATGAGTCTGAATGCAGGCAGCTGTCTGCCCTCCACTATTATTTTTTAAAAATTTTGTTAAATGACTTTTGCTGACTCTTCAACTTTTTCACCAGGTAATCTTAGATTAGTTTTCTTTGCATCATTTAGCAAAATTTGGGTCCATTTTCTATGTTCTCTCTCTCTCTTTTTATTTTTTTGCAAATTTTAGTATCATATATATTTCTTTTTAAATTTTTTTAATTTTAAAAACAAACAAACAAAAAAGGGTAAAAAAGATACAGAATCATAAAAAAGGAAATAGAAAATTAACAATAGTTAATATATTGCATTTTGTTATCTTGAAAGTAGTTGTTCAAATTACAAGATTTAGGCATGAAAACAGTGATCAAACAGACAATAAAAACACAAACTGTTCTTTTTGATGAACAGAGATTAGTAGTATAGTTATCTATCTTGTATATATTTCCATACACACACACACACACACACACACACACACACGCACTCACACATATAAGTTTCCTTTATTTCTTTTCTCCTTTCCCCTATACCAATTGCTCTTTCCTTTTGAGTTCTTTCTTTGCCTTTCACCTTCACAATACTTATTGTACATTTTGGATCTTACTCACTCTTTCAGTTTTTTATACTAGAGAGACAATACAATGTTTACACATGAGAGTCTGATTTATTTCAGTTATGTGTGTGGTCTCAAGTTGCATCTATTTACCTATAAAAGCCTCAATCAAGTTTATCCTTCTTTTTATCTGAGTAATACTCCATTGTATAAAAATTCCACATCTTTTTTGCATTTCGTGGCCATTTGGGTTGTTCCCAAGATTTGGCTATTACTAATTGTGTTGCTATAAACATGGGTGCACATATATCACTGTGACATGACGTTTTCCATTTTTCTGAAAAAATATCCAGGAGAATAGTTGGAACAAATGGGACATCCATTCCTAGTTTCTGGAGGAATCTCCATGATGATTTCCATGGTGGTTATACCAGTCTACACTCCCACCAACAGTACAGAAGTGTTGCTTTTCCCTCTGCAACCCCATCAACATTTGTTGTTGGTTGATTTCTTGATGACAGCTATACTTTCTGGATTGAGGTGGAATCTCAATGTTGTTTTAGTTTGCATTTCTTGAGTGAACAGTAACGCTCAATGATTTTTCATATATTTACTTGATGTTTGTATTTCTTCATCTGACAAGTGTGTGTTCATCTCAGATGCCCATTTTTGGAAGGGGTCTTTGAATTTGAGGAAGGGTCTGATGTTTTTCAATTGTTTATATATTCTAGATAGATGTCGTTTGTCTAAGAGATAGTTGGCTAAATTTTTTTTTCTGTTCTGTGGATTTTGTTTTCATTCCATTGGTGATTTCCTTTGATGTGCAAAAACTTTTTAATAAGATGAGATCCCAGTTGTTGATTCTTTGAAGTACTTCCCGTATGGTTTGCTTTTTGTTCATGAACTCTTTGCTTACCACTATATCTTCAAGAATTCTACCTATTTTGTTTTCCAATATATTTAGTGTTTCTGTTTTAATACTTGACCCATTTTGATGTTAGTGCATGGTGACACACATGAGTGTAGTTTTCATCTTTGACATGTGGAAAGCCAATTTTTCCAGCACCATTTATTAAAGAGGCTATCTTTCTTCCAGTAAACATGTTTAGCCCTCTTGTCAAAGATAAGGTGTCTTTGTAGCTGTGTCTGCATCTTCAAATCTGTTACACTGATCCTCAGGTCTGTTTTTTGCCAGTAGCATGCTGATTTTATCACAATAGCTTTGTAGTATAATTTCAAGTCAGGGACTGTGATACCTCCTGCTTTGACTTTGTTGCCCAGGATTACTTTTGTTATTCTAAGTCTCTTCTGTTTCCAAATGAACTTTAGGACTGTTTTCTCTAGATCTGTGAGGTATGATAATGGTATTTTGATCAGGATTGCATTAAATCTGTGTAACAGTTTTGGGAGTATGGCCATTTTCATAATGTTGATTCTTTCTAACCAAGAGCAAGAGTTATCTTTCCACTTCTTTCTTTCTTTCCTTCTCTTTTTTCTTTCTTTCTTTTTTTTCTTTCTTCCTTTCTTTCTTTTTCTTTCTTTCTTTTCTGGAGCACGGGAGTTTGAATTTTATTTAAGATGGTATCAACATGATCTGGTCTATATTTCCATTTGTAAGTATTCTTCTTACATTTTTAAGTATTCTTCTTACATACCTTTTATTTTATGCTGTAAGGTTTTTTTTTTCGTACCAAGGATCAAATTCATGACCTCGCACTTACCAAGCAAGTGCTTGAACTGCCGAGCGAAATCCCCAGCCCTATGCTATAAGATTTGCAAGCATACTCTATACAAGTATTGTCTTTTTCATTTTTAAGTACAGTATTGGATGCATTACATGACACATTCAACATTATTTTAAGGCACATTTGAGTAGGCTAAACTGTACTATTCATTAGGTTAGGTATACTGAATGAATTTTCAATTTGCAAAATTTTCAACCTACTATGGATTTACTGGGACTGTGAATAATCTCACTATGAGGACTGTATGCATTTAAGTGTAGGAACATTATCTACATGCCTTGAGCACTTACTAGGTGCCAGTAGCTATTTCCATTGTTCACTAGCTTCAAGCCATCCTCAGCCCTGAAGGTGGGGACTGTTATGCTCATTTTTTAAAAAATCTACAATAGGTACTATATTGTACATTGTTGTCCTCTAAATAGTTGCTTGGCTTTAAGCTTGCAAAGTCAAACAATACAGTTCCTCCAAATCAGCTGGTTGCCCAGAGGAGCTGGGGGTGGGGGGGAGGAAGCAGAGCTATTCTCTTCTCAGCCCACACACAGGCCAGCTCACAGGCAGGGATTTGGCTTCCTTTCTTGTTATCCCCAATCTGCACTCTGACTGGCTCACAGGTGGATACTTAACTTCCTTTCTTGTTCTCCCCAATCCATGCTCCAACTCTTCATTTTCTAATATCCTCTTCAATTTCCCTTTTCAGAGTCCTATAGTTTCCTATATATAGATCTTTTATACTTTATAAGGTTGATTTCTAAGCATTTCATTTTTTTGGATGCTACTGTGAAAGATGTTGTTTCCCTAATTTCTCTCTTGGTGAGCTTGTTCTGTGTGTACAGGAATGTTACTGATTTTTGAGTGTTGACTTTGTAACCAGCTATCCTGCTGAATTTGGTTATTAAATCTAGAAGTCTTTTTATGGAGTTTTTGGGATCTTCTATGTAGAGTATCATGTTATCTGCAAATAATAATAATTTAACTTCTTCCTTTCCTATCCTTATTCCTTGTATTTCTCTCTCTTATCTAATTGCTCTGGCTAATGTTTCCAGAACTATATTGAATAATAGTGGTGATAGTGGATATCCTTGCTTTGATTCTGATTTTAGAGTAAAAGATTTCAGTTTGTGTTCATTTAGTATGATGTTTGCTATTGGTTTGTTATAGATGGCTTTTATCAGATTGAAGTAGAAACCATCTATTTCAATTTTCTGTAGGTTTTTTTTTTTTAACATGAATGAGTGTTGGACTTTATCAAGTTTTTCTACATCTATTGAGATGATCATGTGATTTTTGTCTTTGGCTCTGTTGATGTGGTGTATTACATTTATTGATTTGCATATGTTGAACTATCCCTGCATTCTTGGGATGAATCCCCACTTGGTCATGGTGTATAATCTTCTTGATGATTAGCTGCATTCTGTTTGATAGTATTTCATTGAGAATTTTTGCTTCTATGTTCATTAGGGAGGTTGGCCTGTACTTACTTTTGGTTGAGTCTTTCTCTGGTTTAGGTATCAGAGTAATACTTGCCTCCAAGAATGAGTTAGGGAGAATTGCTTCCCTTTCACTTTCATTAAGGAGTTTGAGAAGCAGTGTTGTTAAGTCTTCTCTAAATTTCTTGTAGATTTAAGCTGTGGATTCATCAGGACCTGGACTTTTCTTTGTTGGTAATCTTTTAACTACATTTTTAGTTTCACTTACTGATATTGGGTTATTCAAAATTGTTATATCTTCTTGATTCAGCTTTGGTAATTGATACATTTCTAGGGATCTATCCATTTCTTCTGTGTGTTCCAGCTTATGCAAGAAAAGATTTTTGAAGTAGGTACTGATGATTTGAATTTCCACAGGATCTGTAGTAATGTTACCCTTTTCACTCCTTATTGCATGAATTTGAGGGTTTTTTGTTTGTTTGTTTGTTTTTTACTGTTTTTAAGACACCTCTGAATAATTGGTCTCCAACAGCACCCATTAGTTCTAGTTCTGACACTCTGTTCTGTCATTTCTGCTGCCCATACTTTCAATGGAACGTTTAGTCTCATAATTTCTATTTGGTATGATTTCACGGGCTCTAATTCTTAGTAAAGTGGTCACTCATGTTTTTGCATTTTTTTTAGATCTGGTAACTTTTATTAGCATCTTCTGTAAACTCACTGACTGTCTGTTATTTGATGTATCTTCTTTAAGGTTGCAAAGTACCTATTGATCTTTTTTAAAGAAATGTCTTCTGTCACCCTTTTGAATAATTTAGCTGTGTGGCTTTTGATTTTCTCTCTCTGAATGCCATATGAATCTACCTTGGGAGTGTTGAAGCTTTTTCTTATGGCATCTGCTCTTTCTCTGTACCTCTGTCTGTCTGTCTATCTGTCTCTCTATCTGTCTGTTCTGCCTTGTACATACAAAAGATTGTGGGTTGATCATAGTGGAAGACTTTGTTGCTAGTATATATCACTTTTTAGTTAGTATCTGATTTTCAGTGATGCACAGATGTAGTTAACCATAGGCTTTTGATTCTTCCCCAAGATCCAACCACCTCCAGGTATTTGAGAGGGAGGCTGCATTGTATTTGGCCCAGCATCCAATTCTTTTGGAATGGGACACATTATTGTTAATGACACAAACCAATCCAGATATTGTCATACAGAGAATGCTAATTAATAGTAACAATTGTTTCACTTTAGCAATAGCAACAAAATCAGCAATAGTTATGATGACAAAGACACACTAGATATTAACATACACTAGAAACTAGTAAGGCACCACCCTTAACCACAGAAAAAAGAAGTATGATTATGTTATATACACCAAGACTCACCAAATATTGATATACAGTAAATATCTGCTAACTCTAGTGACTATAACTCCTTTAACAATAGAACAGTATTCAACAGTAATAGCATAGCTCTCTAAATAAGCATAAAGGTTAATGGTTATAATAGTAAGAATAAAAGGGGTGGGGAACCAGAAAGTGAAAAAAGTAGAATTCATAAAACTAATCAATGGAAACTGGGAAAGAGAAAAATGGGATCAATAAAAATATCAGAAAAGAGCAAACAAGGGAAGAAAAGTAAAATGAAGGAAGAAAAGCAAAATGAGAATGAGAAAATAATTAAAAGAAAAGAAAAAAAAGGAAATGGAGAAAAAGCCCTACCCCCAAAAAAACCAATGAAGGAATAAAAATTGAGCCCCTGTCTTGGTTACTTTTCTCTTGTTGCTGAGACAAAAAAAAAAAAAAAAAAAACTGACACTCAAGATGAAAGCAGGAAAGGTTTATTTAGCTCACAGTTTTGGGAAGTTTCAGGCCATATTCAGCTTGCTGCAAGGCAGAGTGGCTAAGGGGCAAAAAGGTTCATGGCGGCCACAATGACAAGACCTAAAAGGGCAAAAGGGAGGAGCACACCTCCTTATGCTTTATTCCAGATCATTGTATTTAATGTCAGAACACTCAGACACTTCTTCTGAAAGCCACAGACACCAGGCCTGGATTTTCATCATGCAATTCAAGGCTCTGTGTTCTTCCCAACCTGAATTTCAACTTCTCAGAGAATCTATATCTAGCCTGCACCCACTCCATGGCTGTCTCTTATGGCTGTCAGTCACTATAATAGGATAGCACTAGAAACACTGAAATAAGTTGTTCTGTGGCTTAGTGTTAAACAATTGACCCCATCCCCAAATAGCTTCTGATTATACCCCTTCCAATGTGGTAGATGCTGCACTGGATTTCTTCTCCAACTGTGTGACACTGTGAAGGAGTCACTTTTGGAGTGAAATCCCATACTGTTTCTATAGTTTTCAATCACTGTGAGCTTTCCTTGGAGTTAATGCCACTGGTTCTGTTCATTATTTTTTTCCTGGACCTGCCAATTGCCTTCCCTTCCCTTCTCTTCCTGGACATTGTCTCCATCCATGACCATATTGGTTTGTTGGTTGGTGCCCTTGCTGCCCATGATGAGGGGAAATAAAATGCACATCAGGCTCAGAGTTAGCAGTTAGCTGTGGTCAGGACTCAGAATCAATAGATGTGGAGTTGGCTGTGGGTGAACATGGCTCCATCTATGGTGGTGGCTCTGCCCAGGTGGCAACTCCATCTGTGGTAATTTTTGTTGTTTAGGATCCACAACTCATGGCATCACCCAGAAAATGAATATCATATCCCATAACTCCTGCTAGTGTAATACATAGATAAATTATTTGTAATAATCATGTATTGGGATTTTGTTATTTTGCCTCCCCCCATTAAATTCTTCATTCAATCATTTTTATATTAGTATGGACTCAGGAATACTTATTTTAAACACTAGATTACAGTCCAATAGTGTTATTTGTTTTGTGATTCAAATTGTTCCAGGTTTGGCTATTGTGAACTCTTTTAGGTAAGATCCTAACATATCTATGATATAGACAGTTTTGTTCTTTGAGCGTGTTCTTACTTTCTGTCACTACAATGTATTGCTGGTGTACCTTGTATATTCTGTAATCAGACCCCAGAAACTGTCAAGTCTCCAAGGAGCCTTGTTCCCATTCACTGGAGAACGGTATTAGAAACCATGATCTGGGCTTTCTCTGTGCTCATTGCTGCTGAGATGTTATTACTTCTAAACCCAAGAAGGCAGAAATGTTGCCTGTTCCATGAATTTCAAGTACTGCAGTAAGTGCCAATATGACACTTGCCCAAAAGACATTTGTTGAATAATTTAATGAGTAAATAATCTTTCAGGGAACTCTGTAAAACTAGCATTTTTATAATTATCATTTTATAAATGAAGGAGCAGGTCAGAAAGCCTTGGAAACTTGCTAAATTCACTCAAATAGCAATGCCAGAGCAGATATTCAAACCTTGTGTGACTTCAAAGCCACTGATTTGTCATTATCTGCCAATGTGAATTACTTGCTTGACTATTCTCTTTGTTTGGTGTGGTAATCTGAAGATCTTTACAAACACTGAAACTCTGCACCTTTTTAGAGTTATGAAGCTTGGGTAAGATGAAAGAATTTAGGTGATAATATCAAACATACCTATATTAAATCTGGACTGTATCCTTTAGCAGCAATATGACCCTGGGCAGGTTGTCTTATCTTCTTTGTGCCTCAGTTTTCCTAACTTTACTTTGTAGATAACAACAGTACCTGCCTCAAAGAATTGTAAATATGGAAAACAATATCTATGATCTGAAAAGTCTGCATTTCCTCACCTAAAGCATTTTTTCTACCTACCATGTATCTCTTCTAAGAGATAAGCATTGTGACTTCCTTAAACCTCCAGAAAACTTTGGTTTCCCCAATTTTGGATGCACAAAAAGAAGCCATATCCTTACACAAGGAAAAATATTTAGGAGAATAATATTTAGCCTAACTAATACAAGTGGCATAACCCTCTGTAGTAATGGATCCCAACCTGTTAACTGAAGACAACTAAGGGTTATAGTGTTACTTCACCGTCTGCATATTTGCATGAGTTCTAGGCACTGAGTCGACTAAATAAATATAGTTGTTTGTCTGTATCCTCAGAGAGCTGGTTCCAGGACCCTCCTCAGATACCAACATTCACAGATGCTCAAATCTCTTGTACAAAATGGCATAGTATTTGCACATAACCTATGTTCATCCTGTGTATGCTTTGAATGATCTCTAGATTACATGTATTGCCTATTACAATATAAGTTCTATATAAATAGTTGTTATACTTTATTGCTTAGGGAATAATTACAAGGAAGAAATCCCTGTAATTGTTCAGTATCGCCATAGTTTTAAAAAGGTATTTTCCATCTGTAGTTGGTTGAAACCAAAATGAAGACCTACGGTAGAGAATGGATAATACTATGTCTTATACATGTACTACACACTATTTTTTCAATTATAGGTAAAAGATACTATGATTAATAAGGTATTAATTTATTTAAAATATTAAGTCTAAAATTATTAGTTTAGCAGACTAGTTCTTTAAATACTATGGTTATTATTTTGTTAGATAGTAGGAAAATTAATTAGAATTATTTGCCAGAATCCTGTATAGTCTTCAATGCTTAATTCTAGCTTACCATGAAATTGCTACCCATATAGTCAAGTTTAAGTAATTCTCTTAACCATCTGAATATTTTTTTTGTATTCCTTAATTTTTTATGATCTTATCAATTTTTCTAAAATCTCATCTTTGCCAACACTGTTGGTACTTTTTCCAACTGTCTCTCAATTTACTTTTCTTGTCCTGTTTCATTGGCTCACAAGCCCTGTGCAATGCTGAGTAGATGAATGAAGAATCAACAAATGTTTATGTCATTTCTGACTTTAAAAAGAACTTTTTATTTCTCCATTAAGTATGAGATTTTTTTAAATTGTTAGGTAAGAGAATTCCTCTATATTACTAAATTATTAGATACTAAATTTATTGAATATTTTATTTTGCACAAAGATCACATGGTTCTTAAGTCTGTTATATATTGATTTATGTAGGTTTTACATAGGTTGATATGTAAGTTTTCTAATATTACAGAAATGTATTTTTAGTATATTCTCTATGCCAAGGAAGACTTACTACTTGGTCTTTATTATTTTTTCATCTATTATTATATTTGATATGCTCATATTTTTGACCACCCACAGCAATTCTTTTATATAATGTAATAAGCCTTATTTAAATATAGTTGACATAAAATAAATTGCTTATACTTAAGGCATAGTTTGACCAGTGTCATTATAATACATGCTTGCAAAATATGACTAAAATATAGTGAGCACATCTGTCACCTCTGAAAGTTTTCTCACGACTTCATTTTTTGTCTCCCTGTCTTCCTTCCTAATCATCGCTATGGTAATTATTGATCTGCTTTTGAATCACTATACATTAGCTTGCATTTCCTAGAATTTTGGATACGTAAAATCAAATAGTAGTCTTTTTCTTGAATTCTTCCACTCAGCATAACTGTGACATCTATGTATGCTGTAGCAGTAGCAGTAGTTCATTCTTTTTATTATTGAGTGCTATTGCACTGATGGCTATTTATGTTGTTTCCAGCTTTGGGATTTTACAAATAAAAGTACTATAAACATTCATGCAAAAATCTTTGTAGGAAGTACATTGTCTTTTTTCTTTGATAATTTCATTATGCTATTCACAATAGTGAAAAATTTAATATTTATGGACCATTTACTTCTGGAATTTTCCATTTACTATTTTTGGGCTTTGATTGACTATAACCGTGGGTGTTAAACAAAGGATAAATGGGGACTAATGTATCATTTAACAGCAGTCTTTTTGTTTTCCTTTAACACTGGAACTTGAACCCTGGGGCCTTCACACTGAACTACATTTCCAGCCCCTTTTTATTTTGAGACAAGGTCTTGTTAAATTGCTAACTTGATCAGGCTGGGCTCAAATTTTGGGTTCTCCAGCCTCAGTGTACCAGAGTGCTAGGATTATGGACATGTGCTACCACATCTGGCTAATACTATTTCTGTTTGTTTGTTTGTTGTTTTAGATTATCTCTCTGTGCTGCTGGATCTATTCTAACTAGTGTGACTCATGAGCATAAAATCCCCAGGGTGAGGGAGTGAGATACTTACAAGAAACTGAGAGGTCAGTACAGCAGAAGAGCAGAGTCCAGCCCATTTCTCTCCCATTTTATAGACAAAACAGCCAAGAGCCAGAGAAGTAGTTAACCTGAGCTAGACTAGACTCAGACTGGTTGATTTCCAACCAAAGCTGTCATTATTGAGTGCTAGCACTGTGCTTGGCCCTGTGCTACATACTTGATGTCTATTAGTTCCTCGAATCCTCCCAACATACTGATACTGATACATCAGTATCATCCTTTTTGATGAAGGAAGAACATGGTGTCTTACAGAAGCTGACAGCCTTGCCAAGAGACACACATTGCTCAATGCCTGTGCCACAAGGTCAACCTGGGTTTTGATTGATTGATTTCAAAACTCTTCCTTTGATTGTTTGATTTCAAAAATTCTTTTTTTTTTTTTTACTATCCCAACTATGGGAAGTTCTATTTGTCTGTCTCAGAAGAAAATGGACCAGCTGAATGTTGATTATTCTCAATTTCACAAGTTGTCAATCCAACACTGAAGAATAACAATATATTGACAAGCTTAGCTTTTTAATTTTGTCTTCTGAATCTTTCTTGAAAATAGTTGTCATGCTATGTATACAAAGCCAATGTTCTGTGAACCTCCTGGATCTAATGGATACTTTTTAGGATACATGTATGATGAGGAAGGGTAAAATTGCATAAAAATGCAAATAATGAATTTCTGGGCATGATGTACATACCAGGAACACTTAACCGTGAGTGCAATTTGCCCTTCTTACAGCCCTGCCCTGCATGGGAAAATACTAGGATGTCAACATGACCCAGACTTTCTGGGACAAACATCAAGCAGAGCCAGAGCCGTCTGAGGGGTTAGCCACTGGAGGCAAGAAGTGCATCACTTTCCTGGAATTACCACTCACCTACCCCTGCATTTACACTGTCAACCTCACAAATACCATACCAGGCACACTGGTGGGTACAAGGGGTAGGAAAGTATAAGAAAGTTCTCTGTAGGTCATTTGGAGCCACACAGGTAACCAATATCACTGCAGTGTGTCATGAGGAGCGTAATTGTTCAACTCAGATCTCAGGAAAAAGAAGTCTATCAAATATACAGGATTGGGACATCTATTGGAGACGATTGGGGAAGCAAGTTCAGAGGTTCCTAACACCTCCCTGAAGGTCACCTTTTATTATGTTTATACAAAGGAGATGAAGAAGTGTGTGTTACCATCTGGTTGACCTTTCTCTGTCTGCGTGGACTCCAGGGACTCTGTCCTCCAAATCTGCTATACTGGGCTGTGACAAGTATTCTGGGATCCAAGAAACCTGATATGCTCCTCTCTTCCTCTGACTACTTCATCTCCGAGGGAAGATGTGTCTTGACGGAGAACTTCTTGTACATAACAACAGAACCACCTCTGGTTGGGACAGTAGGCAGGACTTAGGATCTTTCTTGCAGTGGAAGGAGGGGCAATCAGGAGGCACGAGACACATCATGTAGATGTTTCTGTTGGAATGAATTTTCTCCAGTCACTCTGCCTTTAGTGGACTCATAATATTCACATCCTGGAATGGACCTTGTTTAGGTCATATGGTTACACATTGTCACTGAGAATATGCGTGATGATAGAAATAATCTACTTCAAACAAATATGGGTGCTTTATCAAAAGTAGTGGACAGAGATTCTGAATAGCTAAATCAAGAGGTAGGAGGCTTGGATAAGCTTGTTAATTAACATAAAAGGAATGAGAATACCATTTATTACCTGGCATTAAGAGAAGTTGAAGGGGACAAAAAAATAAGAAAGCTGTGCTTAGAACAAGCTCAGCACATAGTAAGTATAGTAGTTTTCTCTGGTCACTATAGCAGATTATTATGAACTTATAGTTGTTATCCTATATTGTTGTGGAGGGCAAAAGTCTTCAAATCAAGATGTCAGCTGGTCTGTGTGGAAGATCTGCAGGAGAATCCATACTCTTGTTATGGTTTGTGTCTGAGTGTCCCCACAAAGCTTCATGCAGTCATGGAGGCATCTGAGTCTAGCGTTTGTGATTGGTTCATTGTCTAGCACCGAGACTGGTAGTGTGAGTGCTGCACCAGCCCATGGGCAAATAGCCAGCATACAGTATAAGAGAAAGAAGGAAGTGTGATTTTCTCTTTTTGCCTTTTTCACTCTTGTCCCTTGAGGCTGCAGTGAATGGCTGTCCGTCAGCCATGCCACCCCATCATGGAACCAGCTGAGTATGGACTGAAACCTTCACAAACTGTTAGCTAAATAATCCTTTCCTTCCTTCATTTTGAGCATCAAGTACTTTGAAAATCTCAGCAACGATAGAAAAGTAACCAACACAGAATTTGGTGCCACAGGAGTGGGGCTGTTGCTGTGAATATACCTGACCATGTGTTTCAAGAGCCTTTGGAAATTGCTTGTGGGAAGAGTTTGGATAGATTTGGAAATGTTCCCTGAAAGAGTAGCCCTGGAATAGCTTAGGCTGTTCTGTATGGGAGATTCTGGTCAGAGTTCAGAAGACCAGAAAACCAGTAAAGACCAGCCTTGGGAGGTTTCTGGTAGAGATGGCTGTGTTGGGTTCTGAACTTCATACAATATGTATTGTGGCTTGGTGGTAAGTTTGCCTGTGTTTTGCTCATGTCCAGAGACTGTCTGAGACTAAGACTAAGGGCAGCAGATTAATTAATCTAGCAGAATAAATTTCAAGGAAGTCCAGTGTTGAGGGTATGGCATGATTATTGTTGGGAGCTTCTAGCCAGATTTATATTGCAAATCAAGGGCAAAGAGCCCAACAAAATGATTTAAAACATTGTGAGTTTGGCCAGAAAGGAAGCTCCAGTGAAGCTGTGGACTGTAAAGATAGAGTTGAGTAAATCTCAATTGCTGAGAAGGAACAGGAAAATAAAAAAGATGATCTGAAGGCATCACAAAAAGCAGCAATTCTTGAACTTTTGCAGCCTCAAACCTGCAAGAGTGAAAGATTTTGCTTTGAGCAGAAAGCTGCAGAGTGCCATGTACCAAAATGGCAGTAGCCACCCCAGGTTCCAGAATGGCAGTGGCATAGAGAATGTGTTCCTCACAATCATGCTGAGAGTGCTCAGGGATCCAGGCATTTGACCTCTGCAGCCAAGAGAGAAGAAAGCCTGGCTACCGCTCCACCTGGCAGCAGACACAGCATCATCCACATGGTGCTTCTTTTAGGTGAATACAGAATGCAAGAGTTCTGAGGTTGAAAAGACTTCCACTCCAATTTCAGAAAGCCTTGGCACTCAGGTAGTGTGCCCCTCAAGGGCAGGGAGTGAAGCTGTGAGTGTGAAGCCAAAGGTGCAATGGAGAACCCAGAAGTTTGGAAAAGCCAGGCGTGTGGATTGTCTAAGGAAACCTGCAAAGAGAGAACCAAACCAGCCCAAGAGAGAAGCCATGGGAGCTACAAACAATGGAAGTGTCATGGGAGTTGAGTCACTCAAGCCTTTTGAAGCTCACAACCAGATTGTTTCAGATGTCTAGTATGGAACTCCAGGGCTTAATGTTTGTCCTGCTGGATTGTGGACTTGTTTTGGTTCCAGTCCTTTTCATCCCAGGTGTTTGTATCCTTTTAAATGGTAATGTTTATCTTGTACCATTGTATATACTGAAAGTGTTTAACTTTGTTTTAATTTGTACAGGGGGTTTCAGCTAGAGTTTACTTTTGATCTTAGGGGAAACTTGGGACTTGGACTTTGCAAGAAACTGTTAGAATTTTGGCAACTTTGGCAACTTTTGGAGATGAAATAAATGAAATAAATGCATAAAGGATGTGCATGAGTCTTTGGGGGTCAAGGGTGGAATGTTATGATATGTGTTGAAATGTCTCCCCAAAGCCTCATGCAGTCATGGAGGCAGCTGAGTCTGGTGTTTGTTACTGGTTCGTTGTCTAGCACTAGTTCTGGCAGTGCAAGTGCTGCACACACCCAGGGGTGGGGAGCCAGCATATAGTATAAAGAGGGAAGGGGTGTGCCTTTCCCTTTTTGCCATTTTTACTCTTGTTCCTTGTGACTGCCATGAACTGTTGCCTTCTGCCTTGTGCCACCCTGCCTTGGAGCCAGCGGATTATGGACCAAAACCTCCCAAAATTGTAAGCTAAGTAAACCTTTCTTTTCTTCATTTTAGGCTTCAGGTATTTTTTTCTCAGCAATGAGAGAAAAGTAACCAAGACACTTGTATTTTCACCACCTGGAAGCCACTGCATCTCTTGACTTACGGCCCCTTTGATAACCTGCTATCACATCACCTTCTCTGTTTGCAGGCCTCCTATCTCCCTTGTATAATGACCCATGATTATTTTGGCCCCTTTGTCATGTAAAGTGACATATTTACAGATTCCAGGGGATAAGACGTGGACACTTTATCTTACCACCATAAGTATACAATAAACATAAAAATGACACCGAATTGTTTTATTTTTAATCAATGCAGGGTACAAGCTTAAGAATGACCCTTTCTCAAAACTCTCTTGGTTAAGCCACAAGGAGTCTAAAAGCTTCTCACCAAGCAGCATTTAAAAAAATAAGTACAAACTTCTGAAATCAATAGCCAGCAATTCAACTTATGGTGAGTGATGAATACCAACAAATTCAAGGTGAGATTTGCTACACTCAGTATATAACATAACTATACACCCCAATCATAATAGCAGTATTATTCACCATACCCCATTTTAGGGGTGGATGAATGAATGGGTAAACCCAATGTGATGTAGACATGATTGAGTCTTAAAATGAAAGGAAATTCTGACACAGCTACAGCAAGAGTGAACCTTAAAGACATCTGGCTAAGTGAGAAATAGCTGTCACAAAAGGACAAATTCTCTATAATTCCATTCATATGAGTTCTAATTAAACTCATGGAGAAAAAGGTAATTTTCAGAGAGTTGGGACAGTGGGAAGCCCATGTTTAACCAGCACAGGATTTCAGTTTAGGGGAATGAAAAGAGTTTCTGAGGCAGACAGTGGTGACGGTTGGCCAAACACATGAATGTGTTTAATACACTTAGCAGTGTGTAAGACGGTGGACTTTATTATGCGTATTTTTATCACAATTTTTAAAAATTAAAGAATAGAAAGAATGTAACAGATAATTCTTCTCTGAATAATGACATAACTACAAACACTCTCAGCCACCCTTATCTTTGACAAAGGAGCCTAACATGTTCACAGGAAGAAAGACAGTCTCTTTAATAAATGGTGCTGAAAAAAATGGCTTTCTACATGCCAAAGCCTTAAACTAGACCCTTGCTTATCACCATGCACAAAATTAAAGTTAAAATGGATCAGAGATCTAAACATTAAAACAGACACTAAATATACTGGAAGACAAAGTAGGTAGAAATCTCAATGACATAGGGTAGGCAGAGAGTTCTTGAACAAAACCAGAACTGCACAGGAAGTATTTCAAAAAAACAACAACTAGGATCTCATCTTATTTAAAAGATTTTGCACATCAAAGGAAATCACCAACAGAGTGAAAAGACAACCCATGGAATGGGAAAAAAATTTTTAGCTAACTGTCTCTCAGACAAAAAACTTCTATCTAGAATATATAAAGAGTTGAAAAACATTAGACCCCTCAAATTCAAAGACCACATCTAAAAATGGGCATCTGAGATGAATATGCACTTTTCAGATGGAGAAATACAAACAGCAAGTAAATACATGAAAAAATGTTGAACATCACTGGTAATTCAAGAAATACAAATTAAAATAACAATGAGATTCCACTTCAATCCAGAAAAAATAGCTGTCATCAAGAAATCAACCAATAACAAATGTTGATGGGGCTGTGGGGGGAAAAGTAACTTTCCCCACTATTGGTGGGAGTGTGGACTGGTATAACCACCATGAAAATCAGCATGGAGATTCCTCAAGAAACAAGGAATAGATGTCTCATTTGATCCAACTATTCATCTTCTGGGTATTTTTCCAGAAGAATTGAAAGCATCATACCACAGTGATGTATGTGCACCCATGTTTATAGCAACACAATTTGTAATAGCTAAATCTTAGAAATCCAAATGGCCATCAACTACAGAATGGATAAAATAGATGTGGTATTTTTATGCAATGGAGTATTACTCAACTACAAAGAAGGATTAAACTTGAGATTTTTATAGGTAAATAGATGCAACTTACTCATAAGTGAAATAAATCAGGCTTGCATGTGTAAATATTGTATTGTCTCCTTAGTGCAAAAAATGGAAAGGGTAAATAAGATCCAAAATGTACAATAAAAAGGGAACACTGTTCCATTGCTGGTGGGAATGTAGACTGGTGCAACCATTATGGAAATCCATATGGAGAATTCTCAGAAGACTAGAATTGGAAGCCCCATTCAATCCAGCTATTCCCCTCCTGGGTATTTTCCCAGAAGAACTGAAAAGTTCATATCACAGTGATATATGTGCACCCATGTTCATAGCTGCATGAATTTGTGATAGCTAAATCCTGGAAACAACCAAGATGCCCATCAACTGCAGAGTGGATGAAAAAGATGTGGCATTTTTATACAATGGAATATTATTCAGCTATAAAAAGGATGATCTTGAGGCCTTCATAGGTAAGTGGAGACAACCTGAGACTATCCTCATTAGTGAAATAAATAAGAATCATATTTATAAATGTCATATTGTGTCACTAGTGTAAAAAGCAAGAAATATAAGTGTAACAAAACCAAAATGTGTACTTGCTATTGTAAAAAAGAGAGGAAAAGAAAGTGCTCTAAGGGATATAACTGCATGTATGTTTGAGTGTGTAAAATAGATGACCATATTGCTGAATCTTTGTTGGATCTTTGAGCAGAACTGTCTCACTGTTTGAATGTCTACTATGTATCCTTTAACTTTGTAACTTGAACAACTACATCTAAGATGATAAAATGTAATTTATAAACTAGTGATTTCTTAGTGGGTTTTTTCTCTTTTTCCTTCTTTTCTTTCTTTTAGAATTCTGTATTGTTGCTATCCTTTTTTCTGTTTTGCTTTTTTTCTTCTCTTTAAATAAAATTTTAAAAATGTATAATTGCTAATGTAAAAAAGAGGAACTAGGAAGTGCTATAAAAGATATAGCTGCATGTGTGTTTAGGTGTGTGGGATTGATAACCATATTTCTAGGTTCTTGTTGGATTGTTGAACAGATCTGTTTGCAGTCTCACTGCTTGAGTGTCCACTTTGTGTGCTTTAATTTTGTAACTTGAACAACTATTTCTAAAAGAACAATATGTAATTTATCAACTAGTGATTTCTTACTGTTTATCTTTTTTTTGAAATTCTGTAATTTATGTCCTTTTTCTGTTTTTTTTCTTTTTAAATAAAAAAAGAAAAAATGTACAATAAATATTGTGATGGTGAAAGGGAAAGAAACTGCTCAAAAGGAAAAAACAACTGGAACTGAGGAAAGGAGAAAAGAAAGAATGGAAAAGGAGATAGATGGATAGATAGATAATTATACTAATCTCTGTTAGCTCATCAAAAAGAACGGTTCATGCTTTCATTGTTTGATCACTGTTCCATGCCTGTCTTGTAATCTGAGCAACTACTTTGACGATAACAATATATAGTATATTAACCATTGTTAATCTCCTATTATTTTGTTTTGAAATTCTGTCATCATTTTTATTCTTTTTTCATTTAAAACAAGAGAAAAGAAAAGACACAGGTTCCTCTTGTAGAACTGAGAGAGAAGAACGACCCCAGAAAAGGGATGGCACAGCAAAGGCGGGTGCGGGTTGAGACGCCCTTCAGGGTGTGACGGGGCAGCGGAGGAAGTGGGCGAGGAATCCTGGGAATCAGCAGCTGTCTGGTGGGGAGTGGGAGGTGGGAGGGAGACCAGTGGGGTTGGTCCTGGGCCCCTTCCCTCTCCAGCTGTGCAGTTCTAAGGCTCTGACTGTGTCCCTCTGAGGTGGGCTGAGGATGTCTCAGTGACTTGGTCGCTCTTCCCAGAGTCAGTCCCTCCTATTCCCAGCCCAGGATCAAAGGGAGCCTCCCGTGCACCGGAACCCCTTGTTTATTTCCTCGATTTCCTGATGACCTAGTTTCGCATTCCTGCTCTTTCCTCCTGCTCTCCCAACCACTCCTTCATCCCAGCCCCGCTGTGATGGAAGAAAAAGCTCCACCCAGCCTCCAGTCCAGACGGTGGCCTCTGGACTGCTCAGACTCCGCATGCTGGTGGGAGCCCTGCCAGGCTTCCGCTCCCCATGGGCTCTTGCCTCCTGACTGCAGAGATCCGCAGGGACCAGGGCAGGAGACTCCTTTTGTTCTTCCAGCTTCCTTGAGCAAGATCACTTCCAAAGTGGAGGAGTCAGCCCCAAACCAGGGGTGAGCCTCTAATCCGGGAAATAAATGCTCATTCTAAGTAAAAGCAGGGTATTCATAGTGGAAAAATTTGGATATTACAGACCACTAAAGTTATTTTTTAAGTTATGTATATTACCCCACTGAAAGAGGAAAATCCTTAGCATTTTATGCCTACAACTGTCCCTCAGTATCAGAGTTTGGATCGAGGACACCCCATCCTTCTGAGTAACAAACTTTAGGGATGCTCTAGTCTCTCACATAAACCAGCCTAATGTTGTAACCTACACACACCCTCTCCCAGACCAAGTCATCCGGTGGATGATGGCATTCCTAATGCACTGTGTCACATAAAGAGTAGTTACACTGAAAAATTTAGGGCATAACAGGACAAAAATCCTGTCCATGTCAACACAAACATAATTTGGTTTTTTCTGCAGATTTTCAATTCATGCTTTTTTGAATCCATGCATGCAGAACTCACAGATATGGAGCACCCACTGTATTACCTCTTCTCTATCATCCTATTTATACCCGAGTTTGTATGGAGATATATGCATCATTCAGGTATTTATACAAAAACTATATCATTCTTATTAATAGCATAATATAATAAATATTGCATAACACATTTGCTTAGTGCATAGCTGTTGCGTGAAGGGTTTTCCTTTTTCTGTTAAAAGAAAATTACAAACACTTTTCCTTGCCTTGATTTGCTCTTTCTACACAGCCTTTTAAATGGATGTGTAGTATTGCACCATATAAGCAGTCTGTTGTTTGGAGTTTCTTAACCTGAGTCTCACAGGTCTGTCAAGATTCATAGGGATCTTGGGATTTCAGGGATCTCTCATAGGGATAAATTCTTTTATTCTCATTTTGTGAGATGAGCAGGAGGCAACAGGAACAGGAATTAGGGAAAACCCTCACAGAGGACTGAAGAGCCTGTGAAGTCAGGTAGAGGTTTGAAGAAACAGGTTTCAGACATCTAGAGGTTTCTGTTGGGGATAAAATAAAGACATATTGTTTGAGAAATGCATTTGTTTTGGTGCAGAGGGAGCTGTGATAGGCTGCCCACTTTCTTCCTCCTGTGTGGATTGGGATTGAGGCATTTTTGTGACAGGACATGGGCAATGTTTCCTCCTTCTGGTAGAACTGAGCATCCATGATCACTGTACCATGTACAAGTATGGTTGGATATATTTATTCATTATCATTCATTCACTGTTCTTTAAAGGTGAATGCATCCATTATCTATGGTTATGTAAAAAACTACCCCAAAATTTAGCAATTTAAACAGCAGTGAATGTGTATTGTCTCTTATAATTTTTAGAGACATAAATTCCAGAGCAGCTTAGCTAGGCGGTCCCATCTCAGGATCCCCCATGAGAGAGCAGTCAAGCAGATGGTCCTGCAGGTGATCACAGACTTGATTCCACCCAGAAGACCTCCCATGGGAGGTCTCTTGCCAGCAGGCCTCAGTTCCCTGACATGGAGATCTCTCCATGGGAAGCTCTCAATGGGGCTCCTTGAGCATCCTCACAATATGGCCACTGATTTCTCCCAGAGCTAATATAACTCAATAGAGCAAAGAGGAAGCATTGAGTATATTTTATAGACCTAGCCTGATTAGTCATACTTAGTCATTCTGCAATATCCTAGGAGTCAATGAAACAACATTATTCAGATGGGCTGTATTCAAAGTGGGAGAGAACAGCATGTGAGTGTGACTAACAGAAGACAGAGGTGACTGGGAACTGTTTCGGAGCCTGGCTATCACAGAGCCATGAGGGAGGCCAAATGCTAAAGATGCAGTGAATTAGAGGGTCTTGTGTATCTAGCAAAGGACAATAGTGTTGACGGGTACAATTGTAATGGCACTTGAGCTTCAGTTGCCAATCACCTGAAAGGTGTAGCCACAAAGGATTGTTCTCAGCCTGAAGTCCTCCTTTACCCAAGGTGAGCAGGCATCACTGCATTGCTAACCCAGGTTTCTCCTGAATGGCAGAATCAAAGTTCAACTTCTTAGTCTAAAACAAGTTAGATCTATATTTTTTAAAAGAGGAAAAAAACCAGCAAAATTTCAAACCAAGATAATTAGAAGGTTACTCAGAGTACATGATATCTGCATTTAATTATCCAAACAACATAGCACAAAGCTTTCTTTTCAATAAGCTAAGAGAAATTAGTAGTATAACTAACTTAACTGTGATATATAAACACATATTAATTCTTTCAGTTTTTCACATGCTAGGGAGAACATATGATGTTTACATACACAAGTCTGATTTATTTCACTTATGAGTTTGATCTCTAGTTGCATCCATTTACCTGTAAAAGTATCAACTTTATCCTTCTTCATAGCCAAGTAGTACTCCATTGTAAAAATACTACATCTTTTTTATTAATACTTATTTTGATGGGCATTTAGGTTGTTTCCAAGATTTAGCTACTACAAATTGTGCTGCTATAAACATGGGTGCACATGTATTGGTGTGGTATGATGTTTTTAATACTTTTGGAAAGATACCCAGAAGAGGAATAGCTGGGTCAAATGGGACCTCCAGTCCTAGTTTTTTGAAGAATCTCTACCTGACTTCCAGAGTGGTTGCATCAAGTCTACACTCCCACCAACAGTAGAAAAGGGTTTCTTTTTTCCTCACAGCCCCTTCAGTATTTGTTATTGGTTGATTTCTTGATGATAGCCATTCTTTCCAGAGCGAGGTGGAATACCAGTGTTGCTTTAATTTAATGAACATTTTTTCATGTATTTACTTGCTGTTTGTATTTCTTCATCTGAGAAGTGTGTATTCATCTCAGATGCCCACTTTTGGATTTGGCCTTTAAATTTGGGAGGTCTGATTTTTTTTTTTTTAGTTCTTTTTATGTTCTCGATAGTAATCCTTTGTCTGAGGAACAGCTGGCAAACATTTTCTTCCACATTGTGGGTTATCTCTTCTCTCTATTGGTGGTTTCTCTTGATATGCAAGAGATCCATAGGATGAGATCCCAGTTATTGATTCTTTGTGATAGTTCTTGTGCCATCAGGGTTTTATTCATGGTCTTTTCCTACACCAGTGTCTTCAAGAGTTTTACCTATTCTGTTTTCCCACAGATTTAGTAATTCTGTTTTAATATTTAGATCTTTGATCCATTCCTAATTTAGTTTGCTACATGGTGAAAAATATGGGTCCAATTTTAATCTTTGCCATGTACAGAGCCAGTTTTTCTAGCACCATATATTAAAGAGGCTACCTTTCTTCAAGTGAATATGTTTAGCACCTTTGTCAAAGATAAAGTGGAGTATGTCTGGAGTTGTTTCCTCTATCTTCTAATTTGTTTAATTGATCTTTGGGTATGTTTTGTTTTTTGATTTTTTTCCAGTGCCACACTGTTTTTATCACAGTAGCCTTATAGTATAATTTCAAGTCAGGGATTGTGATGCCTCCTGTCTTGCTTTTGTTGCCCAAGGCTTGCCTTTGCTATTCTAAGTTTCTTCTGTTTCCAGATAAGTTTTAGGATTATTTTCTCTAATTCTGTGAGATATGCTATTGGGATTTTGATTGGAATTTTATTTAATCTGTATAACAGTTCTGGAAGCATGGCCATTTTCACTATATTTGTTCTTCCTACCCAATAGCAAGGGATGTCTTTCCATTTTCTAATATCTTCTTCAATCTCCTTTTTCAAAGTACTGTAGTTTTCAATGTGGAAGTCTTTTATATCCTTCACTAGATTGATTCTTAAGTATTTCATTTTTTGGATGCTATTGAGAAAGGTGCTGTTTCCCTAATTTCTCTCTCAGTGAGTTTGTTATTTGTGTACAGGAATGGTATCAATTTTGGAGTGCTGAGTTTGTATCCAGCTACACTACTAAATTGGATTATTAAATCTAGTAGTTTTTTAGTGGAGTTTTGGATGTACAGCCATTCTCACTATATTGATTCTTCCTACCCCAGACCACAGGATATCTCCATTTTCTAATATCCTCTTCAATCTCCTTTTTCAGAGTACCATAGTGTTCAATATAGAGGTCTTTTACATCTTTCATTAGATTGATTTCTAGGTATTTCATTTTTTTGGATGCTATTGTAAAAGGTATGGCTTCCCTGATTTCTCCCTCAGTAAGTTTGTTGTTTGTGTACAGGAAGGCTATTGATTTTTGAGTGTTGACTTTGTAACCAGCTACATTACTAAATTTGCTTATTAAATCTAGAAGTCTTTTGGTGGAGTCTTTTGGGTTCTTCTAAGTCATCTTCAAATAATGATAATTTAACTTATTCCTTTCCTATCTTTATTCCTCTTATTTCTTTCTCTTGTCTAATTGCTCTGGCTAAAGTTTCTGAGATTATGTTGCATAAGCATGGAGACAGTGGACATTGTTGTTTTGTTCCTGATTTTAGAAAAAAAGTTTTCAGATTTTATTCATTTAGTATAATGTTGGCTGTAGACTTGTCATAGATGGCTTTTATTGGATTGAGATAAAGACCATCTATTATAATTTTCTGTAGAATTTTTATGGTGAATTGGTGCTGAACTGCATCTATTGAGATGATTATATGATTTTTGTCTTTGGCTCTGTTAATATGGTGTATTACATTTATTGATTTTCTTATGTTCAACTATATCTGCATCCTTGGGATGAATCCCACTTGGTCATGGTATGTAATATTCTTGATAATTTCCTGTGTTCTGTCCACCAATATCTTACTCAGGATTTTTGCATGTATGTTCATTAGGCTAATTGACCTGTAATTCTCTTAATTGGATCCTTCTCTGGTTTTGGTATTAGCATAATGCTTGCTTCCAGGAATCAATTTAGGAGTATTGCTTCCCTTTTAATTTCATTAAACAGTTTGAGAAGTAGTGTTGTTAAGTCTTCTCTAAATTTTTTGTAGAATTCAGCAGTGAATCCATCACAGCCTGAGATGTTCTTTGTTGGTAGGTTTTTAATTGCATCTTTGATTGATGTTAGTTTATTTAGGATTTCTATATCTTCTTTTTAAAAATGTTTTATTTTATTTTTATTTTGAAAAGAATAAAACCAAATGAGAAAAAATAAAAACAAAACAAAACAAAATGGGGTCATTCAAAACAAAAGGATGGACATAGTATATAATTTAAGACCATAACACAAGGTGATCTACAATGGTTACCATGATGTCTCTTGTTACCTTCAATAGAATTGCCCATATCATCAGGTATAATAAAATTGAACATAGCAGTACAGAACAAAATCCATAAAAACAAAACATTGGAGACATAGGACTTCAAAAAAGGGTAATAGTCAAATTAGAATGGGTATCATAGTGAATCTTATTGTCTTCAGAGTAGTTGCCTATACTCTCAGACTTGATATTATCAAACATAACAGATTCAAATAAAATCAGTCAAGACAAGATAGTGATTGAACAAAACAGATTCAAATAAAATCAGTAAAATCAAGGCAGTGAAGGCATTACAGGGTTTCATATTAAGTCAATAGGAAATTAAAAATGGTTACTGTAGTATTTCCTGTTGTCTTTGGAATAGCTGTCTATGCCCTCAAATCTAGTACAAGTAGACAAACTGGAATAGAATATAACCAAACTAAACAGAGCAATGAAAGCAATATGGGTTTTAAATCATGGTACAAGATTAACAATGTCCTCTGCCTTCCCTATTTAGACAATTCCTCCCCTTTCACTTTCCCAGGGTACATTGTACATTTTGTATCCCAACAATTCCTTTAGTTTTTAGATTAGGGAGGCAACTCACTATTTACCTAAGTGGTTCTGAACCTTTTTGCCCCTGAGCTTGGTCTCAAATTGTAGCCATTTACCTACAAGAGCCTCAAGGTTTTCCTTCCTTATAGCTCAGTAGTTCTCCATTGTATAAAAGTGTTATGTCTTTACAACCAATCTGCAGCTGATGGGCGAGATACCCCCACTTTTTTCTGGTTCCCTGTCAAATAGAGCATTATTTTCTCATCTTTGACTTTCAGTCCATAAACCTTTCAGGTCAAATATATTTTTATATAGAGCATCTTGACGAACCCCATCTCCTGATCCACTCTGTCTGTGTTTCTTTTTATTAGTGTATTGAGGTTATGCATGTTAGCAATTATGGCCAATTTTCTCTGCCTCATCCCTGCCATGCTATTTTTCTGCCATTGGTTGTCTACTTTTCCCCTTCATTCCACCATCTGCTCTGTTCAGTGAGCCTCCTCTGTTGCTGTTCTTGAAACCATGGTCTTTCTCTCTCTCTCTCTCTCTCTCTCTTTCTCTCTCTCTCTCTCTCTCTCATGTTCTCTGGTATTTTTTGTAGGGTTGGTTTGGTGGTCATGAATTCCCCCAGTTCCTCTTTGTCATGGAAGCATCTTGTTTCTCAATTAATTTTGAGAGATAGTTTTGCAGGGTACATCAATCTGGGTTGGAGGTTATTTTCTTTCAGAGCTTGGAATACTTCACTCCAAGCTTTTCTTGATTCAATGGTTTTTGTTGAGAAGTCTGTCATGATTCTGATGGTTTTCCTTTATAGGCAATCTGTTTCTTTTTTCTGACAGCTTTTAATATTCTGTTCTTGTGTTGAATTTCTGGGATCTTGATTATTATATGTCTGGGTGTAGATCTATTTTGGTTGTAGCTGGGTGGAGTTTTGTATGCCTCATATATCTGGATAACATTTCCTTTTCCTATGCTTAGGAAGTTTTCTTTAATTATTTCTGTAAATAGCCTTTTTATTTCATTTTTGTTTATTCCTGCTTCTTCATTCACATTTTTATTCTTAAGTTATAGATCCTCTTGTCATCTTCTAGCCTTTGCATTATTACTTCCTGGTTCCTTGTTATTTTTAAGAGATCTTTTCCTTTCATGATTGCAAGCTGAAAACCTGTCCTCAAGGTTTGATAGTTCATCTTTAGTTTCTTTCAATGGAGTTTTTAATTTCTTGCTAGTCTCTTTGCATCTGTTTCATGTATTCTAGATTTTTTTATATTCTTCATCAAAGATTTCTCTCCTTTTTCTATGTCCCTCCATCTGTGTCTTCTTGAGAGGTACTTAGCATTTCTTTTATTATTTTCCTTATATCTTCTTTTACTTGTATTAGAATTTTTGTTTTTAGTTCTTTTATAATGTCATGAAGATAATTCTTTATGTCAGATGCTGCTAGTTCAGATACCACAAGTGTGCAACCCCCTATCTCTTCTGTTTTTACCTCCCCTGGGCCAGTAGTGTTTGTGTTGGGGGCTGGAGATTTCCTTTTGTTTCTTCCTCTTGTCATGTTTCTGGTTTTCTCCAGACTAGTGGACAATGGGGGTTCCTGGCACTTCCTGTATTGGCCGTGATTACTGTGAAGTATGCTGGCTAGAGATTGCTGCCCTCCCCAGTCTACTGGTGGCCACTGAAGAACAAGCAGGAGTGAGGCATTCTGGCCCCTCCCCTCTGAGCTGGTTGACTGCTGGGAGTCTTCACATGTTAGTGTGTGCTGCACAGATGGGGCTGGTTAGGTATAGTTTCAGGGAGACCTTGTCTTTTGCTATTGGATCACACAGAGGTGGGAATCAGTCCAAGCAATTCTCACCAATCTGCTCTGCCCTAGGAGTGGCTGACTGAAGCCACTGCAGTTCTGGTTCTGAGTTTATCCTCCCTGACTCCAAAATGCCACTCGGCTCCCTCATCCACTCCCGCAGGAGGACTTATTTCCATATACTGTGAGCTGGTATGGATTTCCAAGCCAGATTTCTGAGCTGAGTGCTGCTCTCCATTCTGCTACTCCCCTCAAAAACCACTTTCTCCTACCGAGGCCGTCAGGATCATCAACTCTGACTTCACCACAACTGCATGTTTGTGGATTCTAGTGTGTTTTGTACACAATGGGACTGGCTCCCGTGAGAGCAAGTCTGGCTACAACCGTCCATCCATGATTTTCATTCTTTTTCTTTTTTTTTCTTTCTGTTTGTTGAGAAGATCTATCTCCCTCTGTCTGGTCTTCTCCAGGATGTTTTATTCCTACATCTGAGCTGTTTCAAAGAGGCTCCCTATTTTGCTGCTTACTGATCTGCCATCTTCTGAAAACCCTCTAAAGCAAAATATTTAAACATGAAAGGAAGATTCAAACTTCCTGTTTCCCCAAGATATTTGGGAGCAAGAATTCTTGACAGAAATAGCTGAAACAGAAGGTGACAGTGTGTATCTTGAGGTTTCCTCCTCTGAAAGGAACTGCTTTAGTGAATCTACAGGCTTTATCTTAATAAAGGTAGACTTTTTGTCTCATTGAAGGTAAAGATCTATATCTGTTGGAGTTAGCATAGGGCAAAGTGGTTCAAAAATGCTCAATTTTTCTTTTTTTTTTTTTCAGGCAGTGTGATGAACAGAGAAATAATATTTGATTTTTGGAGTCAGGCAGGATTGGCTTCAAATCTGAGTTGACACTTTTAATTTAAGCTTTCAGCATCTCATAACAGCTTTGGAGTGGTTCTTTCTATCTCCAGCCATGTTCTTCTCCAGTTCAACCTTTGTATAGCAACCTGAGCAAACTCATGATCTGGAATCTCAGAGGGTAGTGTTTTCTCTAGGATGACCCTGGTCAAGTATGTCCAACAACGAGCTGTGTTGGCAAGGTTATAGCCTCCTCTTCCTAAAATGAGTGTTGCCAACTGTCACTGAAGGATGTATTTAAGACACTTGCCAATTCCCACTGGAGTCTTGTTAAAGGAGCACATGGGATCCCCGCTATGGTATCAGCTCCCAGCTGTAAAACCACTGCTTTTGGATTAAAGGCTTGGTATACTTCCTTTAGTACACTTTCACAGATGTGGTAGTACCTCTCCTCCTGTATGCCATCCTGAATGGGCACATTTACACTTATAGTACCATCCTTTCCCTAGGCCAATGTCAGACATATCACCTGTTCCTGGGGAAAATCCTGGGGAGAATTTGTGCAGGGACACAGTCATGACTTTGAAGGTAAAACTGAAGGTATCTTCTACACCACTCCATGGTGCAGATCCAAATCCACATACAGAATACGGTCAAATTTCCGTCGCAATCGTAATATTCCCAGGACAGCATCATTGAGATAACAAAAACCAGATGCTTCATCTCTGATGCTCAGAGTTGGGAAAGGAAAGGTTTATTTCCTAAGTTTTTGGAGGTTTCATTCCATACTCAGTTGGCTCCAAGGCAGGGTGGCATGGCAGGGCCGCAGTTCATGGCAGCTGCAAACAGCAAGCAGAAACCGGCAAGAGAGAGAGACCTTCTATATCTTCTTGATTCAGCCTTGGTAGTGCATATGTGTCTAGGAATCTGTGCACTTTTTCTGCATTTTCCATCTTATTAGAGTATAAGTTTACAAAGCAGGTATAGATGATCTTCTGAAGTGTTCATTGGGCTATCACCCTTTTCATTCCTAATTGCATGGATTTGAGTCTTTTCGTTCCTTTTTTTTGGTATGGTTGGAGGGTTTGCTGATTTTGTTTAATCTTTCAAAGAACCAACTCTGTGATTCATTGATTCTTTATACTGCTTTTTTAGTCTCCAATGCATGAATTTCTGCTCTGATCTTTATAATTTCACCCCTCTTATGAAGTTTTGCTTTAACCTGCTCTTCTTTTGTAGAAGTTTGAGGTTCATCATTAAGTTTTTTATATGTGTTTGCTCTGTTTTCTTGATATTTACTGTTAGAAAATTTCCTCTTAGGTCTGCTTTCATTGTGTCCTGTAAGTTCTGGTATGTTGTATTGTCAGTATCATTCAACTATAAAAACTGTCTAATTTCTTTTTTAGTTTCATCTGTGATCCATTGGTTCTTCAGGACGGTGTTATTTAATTTCCATGTGTTTATGAAGTTCTTGTGGTTTCTTTTGCTGTGAATTTCCAATTTCATTGTGCTATTGCCTGATAATTTGCATGTGATAGTTTCAGTTCCTTTGCATTTACTTAAGCAAGTCCTATGAGCAAGTATGTGGTCTATTTTGGAGAATGTCTTGTATTCAGCTAAGAATGTGTATTCTGATGTTATGGGATGGAACACTCTGTAGACAACTACTAAGTCCATTTGTTCAAAAGATTGGTTCAGTATAATATTTCGTTGTTTGTAGATTTTTGATTAGTTGATCTGTCTTTATGACAGGAGGGTATATGTGGACCAATACAATTGTATTAGTGCTTACTTGATTTTTCATGCCCATTAGTATTTGTTTTATATTGTTTGGTATGCTAGTATTTGTTGCATTTATGATTTTTATCTCTTTCTCTTGGATTATTCCATTTACAAGGATGTAGTAACTTTGATCACTCTTAATCAGTCTTGGCTTGTCTTAAGTAGAATAGATACCCCTGCTTTTTTGTTGCATGGAATATTGTTTGACATCCTTTGACTTTCAGTCTCTGGATTTCTTTTTTAATTAAATGTGTTTCTTGTATGTAGCATATTGTTGGGTCTTGCTTCTTGATCCATTATGCCAGTCTGTGTATTTTGATTGGTGAATTGAGCCCATTAATATTGATGTTATAATTCATATGTATTGACTTTTCCTCTTCATAATACTTTCCTGTTGCTGGCTCCTCCTCTTTTTTACCTCTCCAGTTTGTTTGCCTTGCCTGGTGGTTTCCTTCCACTGGGGTTCATGGAGTTCTAGTTTTTGTTAACTCTTTCTATAATGTCCTTCAAACATTTTGGAGTGCTGGCTTGGTGGTTACAAATTTCCTCAGATGTTCTTTGTCATGGAAGCAACTTATTTCTGCATCAGTTTTTTTTTTTAGTTTTATTTTGAAGGTAGTAAAAATACAACAGAACAAGATAGAATGAGGCCAATCGAGACAATGTAGTGAAATTGGTACAGAACTTTACAGCAGGATACTGGGATAGTATTAATAGTTACTATAGTATATCTCGTTATCTTCACCATAGTTGTCCAGTCAATTAGGTATAGCAAAATCAAACCAAAAACAGAACATTATAAAACCAATTGAAAAAAGAACATTGAATAGAGCAAAACAATCATAATGAAACAAAAGTGATAACAATCTTTGTCTTCAAACAGAAGATAGAAGGAAATCCCTCATATTTGCTATATTGCGTATGGTCATCCTCCCAAGAGATGCTCAGACCTCTGTCTCCAGTTGCTAATGAAGCAGGGGATGTTTGATTCTCAGCCCACATGCCAGTAGGCACTGACTGGCTCTCCTCCTGGCTCACACCAGGGGCGCTTACCAAGAGGGGGGGTGAATTGCTTTCTGGTGCAGCCACCTAAGTTCCACCATGCCCGGATCTCAGGAGCCACTGGTTCTCCTCCTCTCTCCGTCAGTTTTGAGAGATAGTTTTGCAGGATACATCAATCTGGGTTGAAGGTTGTTTTCCTTTAGATCTTGAAATACTTCATTCCAAGCTCTCCTTGACTTAAGTGTTAGTGCTGAGAAGTCAGCTGAGATTCTCATGTTCTTTCCTTTGTAAGTGATTTGTTTCTTGTCCCTAACAGTTTTCAAGATTCCATTGTGTTGAACTTCTGGAATCTTGACTATGATGTGCCTGACTGTAGATTTTTAAAATTTTTATCTTAAAGAAAATAAAGCCAAGCAAAATAAGACAAAATAAAGTCAATCAAAACAAACCAGAGTCAAGGACACAGGACTCAAAACAATAGGAAATAAAGAATGGTTACCATAATGCCTCTTGTTGTCTCTAAAATAGCTGCAGATACCTTTAGACATAGTAAAAATCAAATAGAACAGAATAGGACTAATAAAAACAAAACAATGAATGCAATAAAGGACTTCAAAACAAGATAATAGTAAATACAAAATGGCTACATAATGTATCTTATTATCTTTGAAATAGCTGCCCATGCCATTGGATATAATAAAATCAAACAAAGAAAAACAGAATAAACCCCAACCCAACAAAACAACGAAAATGATATAGAACTTCAAAAAAATATGATAGGGAGTTAATAATGGCTACCACCTTCAGAAAGAAATCCCTCAAAGATGCTATATTGCATATTGTTGTCCTCTGAATAGATGATCATACTACCAGCTTTAGATCTGCAAAGTTGGTGAAACTGAAACATTACAGGCATTAAATTGTATGTTACCTCAATAGCTATCATCACAGCCTGTGTTTCTCCAGATCAACAGGTCACTTATGGTGGTGGTGGAGGAGAGGTTGGCTCTTCTTGTTCACCATCCCATGTGCCAGAAGGGGCTGGGGCCTGGCTATCCTCCCCACTAGTGGCCCAGGCATTGGTGATGATTCACAGGAGGGTTTCTTTTTTGGTGACTTCTTGTTTTCTTCCTCTGCAATCCATGAATAAAGCTGACTCATGAGAAAATGCTGGGGTCTGCTGTCCTCCCAGCAGCCCACACGTGGTGCTGATTCTCAAGGAGGGATTCTTTCTTGATGACTTCTTGTTCTCTTTCCCCACAGTCCACATTAATGGTCCTGACTCATGGGAAAAAGCTAGCAGCAATTTTCTTGTACTCATCTACTTTTTTTTTTGTCTGTATTTGCTCCAGTGTCACTAAACATAGTTTTTATTTTGCACTCTATTTTGCAGTTATCTGAGAGATTAATTCTTATTTGATTTTTTCCAGAGCCTTATTCTATTGCTTTGTTGTTACCACTTCAGAGAGACCAGGTGGGAGGCTTTTGGATTGTTTCATCTGATTGCTCCCTGGGTTTGCCTTTGGTGAACTGGGTGTCTGGGGGTGCATCTTGTTTAAGTGTCTTGTCATTTTTTCTTTTTTTTAGTTTAATTCCTTGTTCTATGCTTGTAATTTGCCTGTGTGGGGGGTTTACTTTATTGCTAGTATTTAGGACCCTTAAATAATGACTACTTCTCTGAGGCATCTTCCAGATGTAGATGATTTTTTGGTTTTGAGTCTGTTGGAAGATCCTATCTCTTCAATTTTTTTGGAGATGAGAATTTGCTGCTTGTTTGGCTTAGTCTCTGTTTCTTAGGTACTGTGCCACAGTATTTTCTGTGACCCTTAGTCTCAGTCTTGGAATACCAGGAAGAACAACCGTTAAAAGCAATTATGTCACTTTTGACTATAGTGGTACTAATAGCATCAAACATGGCCTAGAAAATGACAAACTGAGCTAACCAATTCACCACTTCTAACCATATGAACTAGATTTGCTATTATATGACAAAATCTAAAATAAACCAGAAAATTAAATGCAGTAGTAAAGTCCTTAATATGTCCATTTTGCCCTCAGGGGTTAAAATTTAAAATGGGTTAAGGAGAAAATAGAGAAAAAGAAGAGGAAGAGATTAGGAGTAAGTTTAAATGACAAAGGGGATCACACTACCTTTGGAAAATGGATGCAGAAGACTAGAGGAAAAGAGTGAAGGAAGAGATAAGAACAGAACAGAATTATAACTACAAAGAAGCTAGAGACCACATTCATACTTGTATAAAAATAAAATCAAGCAATGAAGAAGGAAAAAAGAAAGCAAAAAGCAAAAACAAACCCTTCACTAAAGTAAAAACCAAATGAGGTGGGGTAAGTCCATTCCTGGGGTTGTCTCTGCTTTCACTGGTAGATAACCTATGGAGACAGAGTCCATGCCAATGCTCCATGCCAATCTATCTCCAGAAGCCAACAGTAGGTTTTTGGTGGGGTAGTGGATAATCTCATTGAGCCTGCACTTTCTGGCTGAGACCAGATTGATTCGGCTGGCTACTGTCCTAGCACCTTCAGCAGGTCTGAGCCTAGCTGGGAGCTGCTAGATGAAGCCAGCAGCAGTTCTAACTTCTAATTTCAGCCAGTCTGTCTCCAAAATGACTCCAGGCCAATTACTTTCTCCTGCAAGAGGACTGAGCCCTCTAAACTCACCACCAGCCAGTGCAATCCTTAAAATCCACTGCTCCCCTCCACTGCCATGTCTCTACAGAGGCCTCTAGGGTCGCCAGCTGTCACCCATGGGTCTGCAGGTTTGAATTGCTCTTCATGTAGTGAGTCCCATCTCAGGGAGATAGCACTGCTGGCTACCATCTTCTTCTTTGTTGAAGTTTCTCTCTTTACTG
Organism: Hydrochoerus hydrochaeris; assembly: GCA_004027455.1. Classification (NCBI taxonomy): domain Eukaryota; kingdom Metazoa; phylum Chordata; class Mammalia; order Rodentia; family Hydrochaeridae; genus Hydrochoerus; species Hydrochoerus hydrochaeris. The sequence continues at coordinate 46,798 of PVLA01005277.1, read as the reverse complement.
TCTCTGTGGGTTTCAGTTGACACTTCAAATTCTTTTTGATTCCAGGGGATCCACTTAACCTCCTTGTCTTTCTCACATTGCTATATTCCAGCATCTGGATGGTGACTCTCCAAGAGGCTGTTTATCTGCTGCTTACAATTCTGCCATCTTGGTCTCCCTCTACAAGTTAATTCTTAATGGAAGGTTCATCTTATTCTACCACAAGACAGTTAGAATGCAATTATTTGAAGCAGAAAAAGACCAGGAGGTTGGCCACTAGTTCAGGTTCATTCCTTGTCTCACCACAAGGCCATCTCACTTCTTGCCCTGATATGGGTTTGTAACACTTTCTAGAGCAGTTATAGATCTACAGTAGCACAGGAAATGAGCCTGGACCTCAGGATTCTTTTTTCTTTCAGCAAACTGAAGTATACATTTCTTTCAGCCACTGGAAGATAATCCCTTACACTGAGTGTTTGGGGTTAACCTTAGCTGGTGACCAATGACCTACAGAATCCAGACTGTTTTAGGAAATGAACATGCTTCTTATATTTATGAATGGCAAGTTCTTATAACTCATTAAGAAAATCTTAACTATGGAAGTATGAAATCACTAAGATATAGAAAGACAGAGGAAAAAGCAACAGAGGGAAATGAGATCTCTTTTAATGTCCCTAGGAAGAGAAAGCTGTGGATCCTCTTCATCTCAGTCTTCAGAAATCCTCACCTCAGTAGAACAATGGGTAAATCTCCAAGAGAGAGGTTCTGCCTGGTGGACTTAGGTCTGATGGTATGGTGTTTCCTGCAAGGGATTGGTTCTCCACTCTTTCTTTGGCCTCTAGGGGGTGGAATCAGAAGGAAAATCATTGAACTGTGATGGTACTTTTCTGGGGAGTAAGTTATCCCTCCAGGCAGCTTCCCTCTGTACCTATTATTTCGGTGGTACAGTGGTATTTCTGAGGAGATCCCAGGACAGTGAGCTGCATGGCAATAGTTCAGGTGATGTCTGTGCCAGTAGGTGGTGTCCAGGCATAGTGTGACAGATGGACCTAGGTACCCTCTCCCTTATCAACTGGACTGCAGAGGAAAAGAAGAGACGTGAAGAGGATTTAGGAACTGGTCTCCATAGATAAACTTACAAGGCTCCAGTTTCTCCCCACAGAAACTCTACTGGATCTTTACTCTGACAAGAAGATATCAAAGGAGCCCCAGACAAGAAAGGTCAATGATATGGAAAGAATATGATGGAACATAAATCTCAAACCAATGGACTTGAGGAGAAAGCTAATAGGAACCAGAATGGATACGTCCTAAGATCCATCTCTTAGTTTCTTGAGGCTTTTATATTTGGAGGTCATTATCATTACTACAAAGACCGTTTTTTATGTCATCAAAATGAGGGTGAATTGAGGTCAACGTTTCTTTGAAGCATCCAGACTGAATCATGAAGATCATGAAGAACACTTGGGAAGGACCTGTTTTAAGTTCTGATTCTATCATTTTCCAATTGTATACAAGTCACCTTCTTTTTCTGGGGACTGATTTCCTAACTGATACTACCAAGAGGTTGAACAAGTTCATCTATGAGGTTTGTAGCTTAAGAAGCCAAGGAGAAAAAAAAAAAAAGGAGTCAAAGAGCTGTAGTCTAGAACTACAGTTCATATTGATACATGCTGCCCACTGAGAAGGAACCCAGCCATGACAGAAGATTTGATGGAACCTCAGTCCCCTTACCGCCCGGGAGGACTGCTATGATCATCGTCAACCAGTGCTAGGGAGCATGGTTCCCCCTTTAGAAATTTTGGTTTGTCATGGATCCAATACATAGATTTTTTTCCAAATCCCCACTATCACTGCTTTTGTCCACCAAACATCTCTTTTATGTACTCTTCCCTGCTCCTGACTGTCAGAGGTTTATTGTGTGGCTGTATATATATTTTTTTTTTTTTAGCAGTGACTAGGCCACTGCTGTGCTGTACTTGGGCTATTTCTACACTTCATATCAGCTGTGTCCATTTCTGCTCTGTCAGCCACCCATTCAATGGTCACACTCTCTTCACTCTTTTGCTGGCCAAACATGGCTTGGCCACTGCCTCTACATTCCTGATTGAGAGGTAGCACTGAGAGCTCTCTTCCCTGGCAGTACTTCCCTAACCAGAGACATGTTTGAAGGGTATGTGAGGGTTGGATGGAACCCTAGTTCTTTGTACCATTTCACCCTTGGCACTAGCCTAGACATAAAGAACAAATCAATTCCTCATCCACATGACAACTCCCTAAATGTTAAAACACAGCATTGATGTGTCTCCAAGATTTCCCTCTCTAAGGGAAGCAACCGTAACATCCTCAGCCATTCTTCATTTGAGTCCTTCCCAATCTCTTCACGCTCCCAGCTGAAGCCCTCCAAATGTGCTCCAGTTTCTCTGTGTCCCTCTTCAAATGTTTTCAGAACCAAGGGCGAAGCTCCAGATGAAGCCGGACCAAATAACGGAAGAGCTGCTTCTCTGGACGCAGTCTCAGATTGCTTTTGCATTTTGGCAACCACATCGTACCATTATTGATTTGTAGGCAACAAAACTGCTATAGCATTTTCTCCCCAACATGTGCTCTTATTAAGCCATCTGCACTTACATGGCTGATTTTTTTTTTTACCCTACATGATCTAACATTTGTTTATCCAGAGTTCCTTCTTGTGCAGCTGAGCCCTGACTTGGTCTGTTGAAGTTACTCAGAATCTGAAGTCAATCACCCAACTGTCCTCTCCCTGGCTTTGGGTCAATGGCCAATTTGATTTGCATGTTTTTTGGAGGTTAATCAAAGTCATTGATAAAAACGTAGAGTAGAACCAAACCAATGACAGAGTGCTGTGCTATTAGAAATCTTTCTTGGGATCAGAGGTCACATACTGATGGTCCAGTTGCCAAAGGGAGCCTGCAGATGTGTTTTGTTTGGCCTGCATAATGTTTTCCTCCTTTTATTTTTGAACTTTGAATTAGTGGCCAATCTAGATTTCTAGCTTCTCCTAAAAGACAGAAGATATGTCAACACTAAGATCACAACCCAACAACCAGAGCAGCTGTGTGTAGTTGTGTAGGTTATGGACTGCACATCCTACCTGAAACTATGTAATGACCACAGGCATTAGGCAAGGCATGGATTCCCCATTTTGACACCATCTCCACAGTACTCTATTATCAAGCACCTGGTCCACTGATGCTGCCTGCCTCACTTCCAAATGAAGTAAGTGACTACTCCTATTCATCAGCACATTTTGGGTATGACTGTCAACTCAGTAGAGATACACTGGAGTGCACCATCTTCCAGGCCATAAATCACCCCTGGATAAATCTTGCCAAATGCTGGATAAAGCTCAGGTTTCAAGGATCATTGCATCTCCTTGACTGACCAGATTTTTAGGACAAATGAGGATGAAATTGCAATTAGCCAAGGCTGTGTAGATCTTGGAAATCTCTGCTTGTTAAGTAACCCTTTACCATTACTATTTACCTTTCCTTGGTATGGTCATAAAAACTATCCTCTACAGAATTGATTGGAGGATGTTAGAAGACAATATCTTCCTTTATGACAACAAGGGGTGTGTTTTACTTACCTTTCATGTTACAGTAGTTTTGTGTTTCTCTGTGAGGTCTTCTTGGAGTGAAACAACACAGGCAGGAGGATTGTTTGGAGTCGACAACTGTTAGGGAATGGGCTTTAATGTCCCTTCTCTACTCTAGATAATCAGTCTGTGAGTATCCCCTCCCCTGGCAGAGAAGTCAGAAGCAAGAGGAAATGAGGACCTTCATATTCCTTTTCCATCATAAATGCTGTAGCATTAGACTCAAAAAGCAGCAAGTACATGAAAAATGTCACCGTCATTAATCTTTAGGGTGAGGCAACTCAAAACTTCAGTGAAATAACATCTTATCCCATTTGCAAGGCTAGTGTCTGAAAAATAATATGAATCAAGACATTACATTGTACCTCTAAGCCTATACAACTAGTTCATGTCAATCAAAAAAACCAAGTTAATAATATAAAATACAAGGATTAAAAATAAACAAAGGCTGTGAAGGATGCAGGGCAAGGGGAACTCTTGATAGGAATGTAAATTATTACATGATGGAGAGTCATCAAAAAACTAGAACTACTATGTGATCGAGTAATCTAATACTGTGTATTTATCTAAAGAAGATGAAATTTGTTGGAGAAACATCAATACTTGCCTGTTTATTTCAGCACCATTCACAATAGCTAGGGTGTACAATCATCAAAGGTGCTCACTGATGGCTGAACAGGTAAGGAAAATGTGGATAATGTACCTAATGGAATACTATCCAGCCAGGAAAAAAGAACCAGATTCTGTCATTTGCAGCAACATAGATAAAATTGAAAGGCATTGTATTAAGTGAAATAAATCAGGCACATGCACACACACACACACACCAACAAATACCACATGTTGTCACAGAAGTAGAAGTTAAAAATTTGATCTTAGAAGTCACACCTACCTGATGTTCTTCTAATCCTAAATAATTCACTATCTTTGTCCTTGGTTATGTGATCTTTTCATCTTTCATGAGACATGTCTTTTTAGGACCTCAGCTTTCTTGAAATCTCTTTTAAGGAGGTCTTTCCAGACAAGTCTTCTTTGGCGTCTCATTGGCACTATTTGAAATGGCATGACCAGAACCATAATTCTCTTGAGACTTCTTTTGGTTAAAAAAAAAATTTGTGCCATAAAATCACATCCCACACCCCAGAACCATTCTCCAGGCTTCTGTCCTCAGCATCACACAGTCTCTTGGAAACTCTGGGAGCAAAGCTATGAATTATCACAGTAACTGTGTGTTAGTCTTGATGGCACTAGATGCTTCATAGATCCTGGGTGGTTAATGGCTTAAGCAAATTTCAATTTACTAGAATCAGTGAAATTCCTTCCTTCTCTTTCCATCTCATGGCCTTGCTGTCTTCAGGGGTTTTATGGCTGGGCTTCAGACTCACTACTCCACATACCCCACCTGCAGGGGAGTCTGGGACAGGTCATCAAGAAGTGGCCCAGGGAGTAGAGAAGTGATGGCCAGCCACTCTGTCACTCTGCAAACCACTCTCATGGGTGCCAGTTCGTGTCTGCTTTATTCAGTCACTCAGAACACACTGACCATCCTCTGTGTGTTACAGCATTTCAGGTGCAAATGATCTTCTATACCTCATCTTGCCCCCAAGAAAATTCATAGGTGCTGTTCTGCTCCCATGTTTGCCCCATTCCATGCTTAGAGACCCCTGGCTGTGCTTGCTCTCCCATTCCTGTTGTGATTTGGGCCAAGTGATTTCAACTTTTGAATCCCTGTGGATTCCTTCCCAGCAAATGTGTCCTGTTGCCAGGCACTGAGCAACTCCCAAGAGACACATGGTCAGCCAGAGACACTGTGTTCAAATAATCTTGTAAGGTAGGCAGTACACATGTTTTCAGTTACCATTTGAAAGATGAGTCAACTGAGACCAGAGGCAAACATCTTGCCCAGAGTGGTACTTGAAGCCACCAGCAAATGGGATCTATGTTGCAAGTCTCTTAGCTCATTCTTTGCATCAGTAACAGTGAATCGCATATACCTGACTTGGCTCTTATGCTTATTTATCTGTGCAAATTCATTCAAGTCCTCAGGTCTGAAAGAAGTAAAGCTTTGGACAAGAAACACTCTCATAAAAGTTGAGACTTAGTCCTGGCCTTGGTCCTGTGTGTATGTCAGTAGGAAGGTAATCCTTTCCACTCCTTGCTGGAGAGGGATGGGACTGAGCAGTAAGCACAGACTCCCTGGCCAGGGCCTCCCATGTGGCAGTCCCACCTCCTGGTTTGGCCTGGATGCTTAGGCTGTTCCAGTCTGGTGAGTTTCTCCTCCCAGACAGTCTCGCTGTGAATTTATTGGCTTCTTTCTAAACAACGTACCAAAAACTTTATTCTCAAGTTACCATCTTACCTAACCTGCTTCAACTCTGCTTCCCACCTACCAAGACCTGGACACCACGTGGTCACTAACTGCATCTGCCTGACCAAGCAATGCCAGGCCCACACTGGGCTGCTTAGAAACCAGCACGAGGATGGTGAGATCTGGGCATGCTTCATACCTCATGGGCTCCACAGAGGAGGAGCACTAGGTAACAGACTATATAAAATATCTCTAGATGTAGAGGGATCAGTTGACTGAATTGCTAGAGCTGAGGCTTCCAGTCCTTGTCTAGGTAAAATGAATTAAAATAACTTGTACCCAAGCTGGGCTTGACAATGTACACAGCTCTAGCCCCAGCACTCTGGGAGGCTGAGGCAGAAGAATCACAAATTAGAGCCCATCCCAGGAAATTTATCAACTTAGTGAGACCTTTTCTCAAAATAGGAAATAAAAATAGTTAAGGATGAAGTTCAGTGTAAAACTCCATGTTCAATTCCCAGTACTAGGGAAAAAAAGTCTATAGTTTATAACCACTTTTTTTCTTATCACACCAAATATAGTCTTTCTTGTTAATAAAGGAACTAAAAATTGTTTCTGTCATCACTTGACATAATTACTCTTAACATCTTGAATGTTGACTCCTCAAGCCCTCATTTATACGTGGAAGCCCTAACACCCAATGTGGCTGTGTTTGGAGACAAGATTTTAGAGATGATTAAGGTTAAATGAGACCATAAAAGTGGGGGACTAGGTAGATTCCTGAAAAGACGGCCGATTGATAGGTAGCACGGTAGAGAGCCTCTTCGAGAAAAAAAACTCAGATGCTAGAATTTAACACCATGGAGAAGACCAGACCAAAGGAGACTTGGTCTCATGACCAAGGAAGAAACTGAGGAAAAAGAAACAGAAAAAAAAAAAAAAAAAGAAGGGTGGATTGGAGGGCTAGAGATGGGCATGCTTCTGTCGTGGTATTGGGCATGTCTTAGAGTCGGGCAATTCACAACTGAGCTGAGGTCGCAGCCCTGCTGAGAGCAGGGGTTGGTGAGCCCTAATCCTTGGTGGGAGGAGGCGCTGCAACAGGGAGTGGAACCAGCAAACCAAGCTGCATGGTGAGCGCTGAGAACTGAGAGTGGGTGACCGGCTAGATGACATATTGGAGTTGGGTAAGACGGGCTTGAATCAACAACTGAAGCGGCATCAGTTGGCAGCTCCTGGCCCAAAGCGGATTGGTAGGATCTGCTTGGGCTGGGCCATGCCCCTGGTCGGGACCCAATAGCCAGGGATGAGGCTGTCCCAAACCTGTGACATCCACAGGGCACAGACTAACATGCTGAAGACACTCACTGGTTGACTGGCTTAGAGGGGAGGGGCCAGCCCACATTGTCCCGGCATGCACCTCACAGATCAACAGCAAACTGGAGAGGGCAGCAACCCCCTAGCCAGTACATTTCAGAAAAACTGTAAGCAATATGAAAAGGTCCTGAGACCTCCACCAATCACCTGTCACACATGAAAAGACAAAGAAACAACAAAAAGCTTCCAACCATTGACCCAGGGAAAATAAGTCCAGGAGAGGTAAATACAGAGGAGATGGAGGGCAGCAAACATGCAGTATTAGACACGGCCTCTTCAGAAATGAATAAATTTGTCAACAAATTTAAATATGAAATTCTAACTCAGATGAAGCAAGATATAAGAAGATTAATAAAAGAAATGCTGGGCACTCCTCAAGAAGACACAAATGGAAGAATGGAGGAACCCAAAGGAGAGAAGCCTTTGATGAAGAATATAAACAAAATCTAGAATACATGAAGCAGATCCAAAGAGAATATCAGGAAATTAAAAACTCCATTGAAACCTGGCAAAACTTCTGGTCAGAAACTAAAGACAGACTTTCAAAACTTGAAGATAGATTTGCAATGTATGATTGCAAAAGGAAGGATCTCTTAAAAGTAACAAGGAACCAGAAAGTAACGATACAAAGGCTAGAAGATGACAAGAAGATTTATAACCTAAGAATAAAAAATGTGAATGAAGATTCAGAGACAAATACAAATGAAATAAAAAGTCTATTCACAGAAATAATTAAGGAAAACTTCCCAAGCATAGGAAATGAAAGTGATGTTCAGATATATGAAATATACAGAACTCTAGCCAGCTACAACCAAAACAGATCTACACCCAGACATATAATAATCAGGATTCCAGAAATCCATCACAAGAACAGAATATTAAAAGCAGTCAGAGAAAAGAAATAGATTACCTATAAAGGATAATCATCAAAATCACAGTGGACTTCTTGATGCAAACTATCAAATCAAGAAGAGCTTGGAGTGAAATATTCCAAGTCCTGAAAGAAAATAACCTCCAACCCAGAATGATGTACCCTACAAAACTGTCTCTCAAAATTAATGGAGAGACAAGATTTTTCCACAACAAAGAGGAACTGGGGGAGTTCATGACCACCAATCCAAAGACCACCAACCCTCCAAAGAATATTGAAGGACATTCTAGAGAGAGAGAAGAAAATCTCCAGGATTCCAGGAACAATGGTAGAAAGGCCTCAATGAAAGGAGCAGACAGTGGAACAAAGGAGAAAGTAAACAACAATGACAGAAAAATAACATAGCAGAGATGAGGCAGAGAAGATTGGCTACATCACTGTTTTGTCTTGACTGATTTTATTCAAAGCTGGTATGCTTGATAGTATCAAGTCTGAGAGTAGAAACAACTACTCTGAAGATGACAAGATTCAATAGGATACCCATTCTGGTTTGATTATTAACTGCCTTTATATGTATATAATGTCTCCAACGTTTAGTTTTTATTAATAGTGCTATGTACTGCTATGTTTAATTATACTATGCCTGATGATATAGACAATTTTATTGAAAATAACAAGAGACATCATAGTAACTACCGTAGATCACCTAGTATTGTGGTTTTATATATCCTTTTCATTTCATGTTTTTCTAGGAATTTGTTTTGTTGACTTGTTTTGATTTGTTTTTTCCTCAATACAGAAAGGATAGGAAATGGATACTCTCTTATACTTTGGGTGATAGCAGACTTATACATGTGTATAACTTCTAAACATTTTACAGTTATTGTAAACTATAAACTATAACAGTTTATAGTTATTGTAAAAAAAGAGAGGAAAAGAAAGTATTCTAAAGGATATAACTGCATGTATGTTTAAGTGTGTAGGATTGATAACCATATTACTAAGTTTTTGTTGCATAGATGAACATAACTGATTGCAGTCTCACTGTTTAAATGTCCACTTGTATGCTTTACTTTTGTAACTTGAACAACTACTTCTAAGAGGAAAATATGTAATTATCAACTAACGATTTCTTACTTTTTTTAATTATGTGTTATTTCTACCCTCTTTCTGTTTCATTTTTTTTTAATTTAAATTTTAAAAGTGGGGGACTAATCCAATAGCATCAGTGACCTTACAAGGAGAGTAAGAGAAAGCGAGCTCAGTTGGTGCATGCTTGCATGCTCACACACTCACACACACACACACACACACACACTAACACGCCAAGGAAAGACCATGTGAGGCAGAGCAAGAAGGTGGCGACAAGCTGAAAAGAAAACCCTCACTAGGAAACACTAAATCAGCTGGCATCTTGATCTTGGATTTCCCAGCATCAAGAACTGTGAAAAACAAGAAGTTCTTTTTGTTTTAAGCCACCTCTGAGATTTTGTAACAGCAGCCCAAGCTATTAATGGGCTTTCCAGTCTTCATACCCTTCTATGTGAATGTTTGTTTTTATTTACAAAGATATGAAATCTTATTATATATTACTTTGAAAGAGGCCCTTTGTTAGATAGTGTGAATTGTGTTTTGTGTCATTATCTTTTCCCAGTGATGGGTATGGTGGCAGCACGTTCAGTACAGAGTATTTCTTCATGTGGATGTACTGCATGTTAGTTGCACAGTAGTCAATGTTCTGAACAGTTAAGGGGGTTCATACTTTTCACTCACATATAGTGCTACAAGGAACACTTTCCAGCTAAACTGTGGTATATCTGTGCATATGCTTGCTTTAGAATAAATTTCTACACGTATTGAAGAGAGTGCACATTTTTAGGACTGTTCATATATTGTTTGAATTGCTCTCCAGACAGCTGGCACCAATTTTGCTATCACCCCAAGTATAAGAGAGTATCCATTTCCCCACATCTGTGTCAACTCTGGGCTTTATCATTTTTTTTTTTAAACAGAAAGGCTTTCTAGCACTCACAGAAGCCATTCTGCTCCTGTGTTAGTCCATACTGGGGACACCATGGCTGGGCTAATACAGGTTTGCTCCTGCCCTATCGCCCCTGCAGTGACTCTTGGGAAACTTTCTGGAGCATTCTCCTGTATGCCAACCATGGCTTCTTTCTAAGGTTCCACATCTCTTTCAGAGAAGCACATATAGCAGAAGCAAATAATCGCTTTCCTACATTTCAAGTTCCTTGCATTTCCGGAAAGATCTTTTATTTTTATACTAGCCAGGCAAAAGCAGGTCATGGTACAGTGGTGTTCTAAAATATATCTTGACCTGTGTTACTTAATTCTGCTAGGTCTCAATATCTTCATTATAATAATAACTAAACCATATATACTTGGTATGAGCATTAAATGTACACACGCATGTGTGCATGCACACACATATACACAATATTTAGAGACGTATTTGGTAAATGAAATCCATTGTTTTTATTATTATTGTCACTGTAAAACAGGGGTCATTTTTCCTGGATGTTGTATCAAAACAATGGGAGTCTTTGACAAATAAATAATATCTTCTAAGAGAAAAAAAAAACAATCAAAAAAGAGAAAGCAACATTCTTGAGTATATACTGTCTTGATTTCCACTCAGATCACAAAATATTTAAATAAGATTTTTCCTTAAGTGATAAAGACATGTATGAGATAATCAAGCACCAAGGAGTTGTTTATAGGACACAAAGGAATTTGTGAGTAGTCAGAATCTCATTACTCCAAATATGAAGTAATCTGATGATGATGTCAAGTTTCTAGTAGATTGCCTTCCCCTCAGAGCTAAGGCCACAGACTCCTGTCAGTGCAAGAGTTGGTTCGGACTGAGTTCTTTATCTTGCTTCACGTTTTATTTGTTCGGGTTTCACTATTTTTGTTACTACATGTTTGCAGTCCAACATTCATTCATGATTTTTAAAAACCAACAGGTATAGAAAGATCTCATCTCAACCTGATAAGAACCACTTACGACCAACCTTCAGCCAATATCATATGAAATGGGGAAAAGCTGAAAGTTTTCCCTCCAAAATCAGGAACAAGGCAAGGATATGCACTACCCCCACTCCTATTCAACATAGTCCTTAAAACTTTAGCCGGAGAAATCAGGCAAGAGAAAGAAATAAAAAAGATATATATAGGAAAAGAAGGCAAATTATCATTATTTCCAGACGACATGATCCTCCCCAAAACTTCCACTAAAAACATCCTATCTCTCGTCATGACCATTAACGAGGGCTGCTAGAGATGCAGAGAAGGACCTACTTCATGATCCAGAAATACAACAGAGTTAACCATGTCTCTTCCAATTCTGGACTTTGCAGCCAACTCAGCTACCTGGCTTTGATTCATGAGAGGGACATCCAGGCATCTAGAACATGAGCACATCAGTCCAAATCCTGACTGTGAAGCCCATCAATTCTGTCTCTCCACTCCTTCACTTGCAAGGTGGGTTTAATGTTTTAAATTCTTCTTATACTAGTCATCTCTGCATCAGTACAATGAATACCTGACTCAGGTTATTTATGAAGTAACAAGTCATTTATTTGGTTCACAGTCATGGGATATGAAACCAAGGATTGGGCAACCCCATAGGTTTGGATTCTGGTTTAGGCAGTACTTTGTGGCAGGAATACATGTTGGAGCAAGTGTTCATAGCATGAATAAGGAAGAAAAATAACACAAGCTGGGCTGGGATTATATAATGCCCTTCAAGGGTGTGTTCCTCCAAACCTAAGGATTTTTCTTTAGGCTTCACTTCTTAAAGAAGCACAGGACCTCCCATTTCCACCACCTTAGGGGCCAATCCTTTCCAGATGGAACTCTGAGGGACTTCCATCTAAATCACAACCTTGCCACATAGGATTATCAAGATGGAGTACATTAGCCTGTGTAAAGTGCAGAGAACAGAGGCCAGCTTAGAGCGAAGGCTCCATAAACACGGAGCTGGTTAAGAGCTGTCTCAAGGCTGGAGAGTGGATTTCATGGTCTCCTAAAGTTCTTCCAATCCAGGTCCTCTTTGTCATAGCTTCTACAGGATGGTGGCAGAAAGATCTCTTCCAAGCTTTCTCCTCTCTCTCATCTGCTGCCGACTGTAAGTGCAGCTACTACTCCTGAAAGTGGGAAGGAGCTGATGCCAGGGCCTGCACTGAGAGCCACGGAGCTGTGAGCACCGAACCTCCTTCCTAGCCAAATGAGTCTCTTGAGGAAGAAAAACAAAGAAGTGTCCACAAAGGAAAACAAAAACAATATCTGTAGTTAGTGACCGAAGACGTTGAACCCAAGAGTGAAAGTCAATGAATATGTTTTTCATTCCAGAGACCCCAGTTGCAGAGGCCAGGACCCCAGTTAAGCTCTGTTTTCCCTCTCTTATTAATAAAGAAAGAAAGGAAGAGAAAGGAGAAAAGGGATCAGCAGCCCCACTGCCTCAAAAAAGAAAGAAATCCAGATTTCAAAACGCTCAGACTTATTTTTCTTTAAAAGGCAACTTCAGAAAGCTGTCCACCCTCTATCAAAGAGCAGAGCTGTTTGAAGCTACCTCCTCCCTAAGCCTACCTGATGATTATTCTGGAAATATTATACTGACACGACTCTTTAGAATATAAAGGCTTTGCAGTGTTTGGGTAGGACCCTGTGACTGTCTTGCACCCATACATGATTAAAAATTTAGATGGCCAACTTTGAAACAACCAAATGCATTAGAAGCTTCTTAATGAGCTGCTATCTGAACTAAAGCACTGCAAACTTGAGAAAAGTGCTTCTGTGGAAATTCCATCGTCTTTGATCTGGTAAAGTCACGGCAGGGTGGATTTATTTCAAGTTTATTTTTTGGCATACTGGTCCTCCCAAAATATTGGGAGATATCTTTCTTAGCAAGATGTGGGAGAAAACAATGGTGCTCTCTTTCATTTATCTGCAATTTGACAGGAGTGCAGTTTATTAACTTGAAAAGAGGCAGAGACATTATCTGAAGCCTGGAGACTCTACTGGGGATCGCCTCCCTTTTGTACCAGTGGGAGTTGGCGACATTTTGAACCTGCTCACCATTAAATGCCTTCCTGAGTGGTGGAAGAGCCTTTAAAAAGGAAGCCGATGCATTTATGATGTAAATTCGTTATTTTGACAGTCTTTGAAATCTGTCATATTCACATCCAATTTAATGCCTGGCAAAAAAAGTCCCTTTTCTTTTATAACACTTTTAAGATGTTCAAAGCCATTTTCATGTAGCAAACTATTGTTATCCCTAATACATCCTGAAAGTATTTTAGCAAAGGAACTTATAGGATTCTGTTTTAAGTCATGTCGAGTTTTAAAACATGGCAGTCTTCAAATAAGCTTTGACCAGGATCTCTCTTTTAGATTAGTTGAAAGCTGTTCTTGATTTCTGCGTACACAATTAGCTGGCTCAGATGCACTTGGCAGTTTAGGCGATCATTTAGCATGAGATAACTTGATCTTAGGAGCCAACGCAGATGTGGTTGTACAGTTTGGATAGCTGACTTTTCCAGACCATTGAGCACAGAGGTCTCCTAATAACTACCTCAGCTATCCAGAATAGAGCTGCAGACCTGGAACAGGGGCTCTCAACCTGGGGAAAGTTTGCCTCCTAGGGGAAATTTAATAGTGTCTGGATATATACTGGGGTGACTTAACTGGAAAACAAGCAATTGTGGCATCTGAAGGGTAGCAGCCAGGTAAGCTGTCAGACTTCTTAGGGGGCCAAGACCAGCCTCTTATGACAAAGAATTATCCACCCTAAATACCAATCAGTGGCAATGAGTTTGGAAACCCGGCCACTGAAGCAGGCAGTGAAGGGCCTTCCTGTAGGTTGCACTAGATTATAACAGATGTAACTGCAGGCTGTACCAAGTATACCCAGCCCCTCACACTGAGCAAATACTCACCAATATGCAAAGTGTGAAGACTTCTTGGGCTGCCTTTTTTTTTTTTTTTACAAATTCTGGTTGTGAGACTCAACACTGTACCTCCTGAAACAGTTCTTCCAGGAAGAAGGATGTAGAAGTACACAGGGGTCAGGTGTGTTCTCCCCGGGGATTCTGCTGTAGTTGCTGTACAGAGGAGAGTCTGAAGACTCACCACACTCAACTGCTGGGAACCACTGAAGCTAGAAATTGCCCTAGGGCATGGCCCAAACGTGTTCCTACCAGTAAACAAAGAGCCCCCAGGGTCAGCCAGGTGAAGAAGTTGCTACAGCCCAGAAAAAACAGAGACACCAAAACAAGCTATGCAACAAGTTTTTCCAGTACCAAGAAGCGAGGGGCCAGGTTTGCCAGGCAAACAAGTTGCTACAGTGGGGTTGTAATTGTAATTCTTCTTTGGAGGGTATAAATAAAGGTGCTACAGTGGTTGAGCAGTTCCTTTCCTCCCATCAGGAGAGTAAGACCCCAGCTTTGTCTCTTCTTTATCTTTCTCATCCTTTCATGGTCCTTCACCCCGAGAACCTCAGGAGCCACGTTGGGTCACAGCACTCAATTACAAGCATCTTTTCAAGAGAGTCTCCAATTTCCTCAGGATGATTAACTCTTACTTTGCATACAAATCTGGTAAGTTCACTTAGTACCTTTCTGGATCAGGAGATATTAGTCATAGACTGACCAAGGGAGATAGACAGCCTGTCCATATTGAATAGACAGTCAAATCAAAACAGAAGAGCCATATAAGCTGGATCTGTCACTTGTATACCTATCTATCTATATATCCTCATCTACTAAAACCTGCAAATATATATATTTTACGGTATATACAAATAGCCAAATCGTGGCACTTGGAGGCTTACATCCTCATTAGAGAGTGTTAAACAGACCAGCCATAAACAGGCAAGTGAGCAATAAACAATGAAGACTTTCACTAATGGTAAGTGTTATGCAGAAAATGAAAGCAGGATAATGGAGAGTGACTGGGTAGCTAATTTAGAGTGCGAGGTCAGGAAAAGTCCAATTAAGCGAATCTAACTGACAGCAAGTACCCAGCCATGGATAAATAGCATTCCAGACTGACAGCTCATCCAGTGCAAAGGCCCTAGACAGGCATGACTCTGGCACATTCTGGGGAATGGAAGGATGGCCCACAAGACTAGGATGTGGGGCCCAAGCAGAGGTTGCTTAGCAGTGAGGATGGGGTAGTCAGGAGAAAAGATTTTGTACACTGCAGTAAGAATTTGAGTCTCGGTCTAATGTGAGAGCTTGAAATCATTGGACAGCTTTAAGCTTAATGACATTAAGCATTAGTCTTAATGACATGATCTGACTGTTTTAATATGACCATTTGCCAGCAAACACAGAGCGGGTCACCAAGGGCATGTGTGTGAAGGGAAAAGTCAAAACTATAGTCCAGGAGGATGGGCGGAGGTGGAAGGGAATTGGTGGCTCTGGGCTGGCTCCAGGAGGTGGCTGCAGTGGTATAGAAGAGAAGTCAGAGAAAACCTCCTAGACTTTTGGATGCAACAGATTCCTTGGTGGAGGAGCCATCTCCCCTACTGAGACAAGCTGGGAGCCACCACAAGGAAGCAGGGGCTCTGCTTGGTCTGTACCAAGTTTGAAGTGCTCATAGAGAAGTGCAGGGCGGAGCTGCCAGTTGCTGGTGAAATGTGCCCAGCATCCCAGGGAGGATGTGACCACCTCTGGCAATCACAGATCTAAAGATGGTATGTAATG
Organism: Hydrochoerus hydrochaeris; assembly: GCA_004027455.1. Classification (NCBI taxonomy): domain Eukaryota; kingdom Metazoa; phylum Chordata; class Mammalia; order Rodentia; family Hydrochaeridae; genus Hydrochoerus; species Hydrochoerus hydrochaeris. Next base: position 30,920 of record PVLA01005277.1, on the reverse strand, counting down.
GTCCCACACTGTGCTGGGTAAGAAAAGGGAACCAGGACACAGCACTTACACAGAGGAGGACCAAGGAGCATTTAGAGGTCGAGGATAGGAGGCGAACCAGGAGAGGCCCAAAGGAAGGTGCTGCAAGTGGAAGAGAGTGGTCCACCTTGTCCTGGTGTGACCCTCCAGGGGTTGGATTTGTCCTACAGACATAGTGGTCAATCAGGGCAGACCTGGGTCCCAACAGATGAGGGGACCACAAGGCTTCTGCTGGGCTAGACATTCACTCTTCTGTGTCCAAATTGTGCAGAAGCCCAGAAGGAGCTGGGAGAGAGGGAGGTTTAGTTGGGGCACCAGGAAACCAGAGGGTTATGGCTGTTTATAAACTCTTATCCCAGTGAAGCCATCCGTATCTACAGACTCAGTCAATCAAGGATCAAATACATTTTTTTAAAGATAATAAAACCCACCAAAACAGAATAAAGCCAATCAAAACAAAGCAGTGAAATTAGCATAGAACTTCCAAGCAGGATACTAGGAAATCAACGATGGCTACCATAGTATATCTTGCTATCTTCACTAGTTGTCCATTCTACCAGACCTAGCATAAATTGACCCAAACAAAACAGAATAAAACCAATCAAAACAGAACATTGAATAAAGCAAACCAATAACTCAGAACAAATCAAAGCAGAGAGAACAATATTGGATCTCAAAAACAAGACAGAAGGAAATCCCCATATTTGCCACACTGCATACTGTCATTCTCCCAGTGGATGCTCAGACCACCAGCCCCAGCCCTGCAAAGTCAACCAAGCAATACAAGCATATAATTGCTTCTTGTACCTCAGTTGCTATCAATCCAGCCTGTCCCTCAAACCAGCTGGTTGCTTGATAGGGGAAGGGGGGGATCGGGTTTTTATTCTCAGTCCCGGGCGCCAGAAAGCTCACAGGAGGCGCTGTTGGCTTCTCTCTTCCTGGGCCTCCCATGGCTTACTTGGTTTAACAGAAGAATTAAATGGTAGGCTCCTCCCAGTCCCAGCATGCTTGCTGCCCGATTCAGGGAAGGCACGATCTGGCTTCTCTCTTCCTGGGCCCTGCATGGCTTGTGCCTCAAATACATTTATTTTAAAACAATGTATCCCAACCAGGGAGTATGGTGTATATCTGTAATCCCAGCACTCCGGGAGGCTGAGGGCTTTGAGCCCAACCTGGGAAATTTTACCACTTCGTTTGACCTAGTCTCAAAACAAAAAAATAACAAAAGGGCCTGGGATATAGCTCAGTGAGGAGGCCCTGGGTTCAGTTCCTAGTACAAAAAAGATTGTGTCTGTACTCTTTATGTACAGATGTTTTTCTCATCATTCTTTCTTGAAAACGAAGTGTAACAGCTATCTACATAGCATTTACAGTGTATTAGATATTATAAGTAATCTTAGAAGATTTCAAGTATACAAAGTATGTGTGTAGGCTTTTTGCAAATACAGCACTCCTTAAAAGGGACTCAAACATCTGTAGAGGTTCTGGAACCCACTTTCCATGAAAGGACTGACTATATTTCAGTATTTCCACCACCAGTACTGGTATATACCACGGGGTCATAGCCCTGGAGATATTCTAGTTACCATTTGTCAACCTGCCCTTGAACAGAACAGCAGTTTTAAACAATCTGACCTTAACCACCTGTGCTTGAAATTCCAGTTCACTGGGTCTCGACCTACATTATGCAACTCAGACTCTGTGCCCATGAAAGCCCAGAATCTGCATGTGAACAAGCTGATCTGGAGCTTCATATGCCTGATGAAATGTGAGGACCACACTGTAGAGGAAAAGTTGTAGGAGCCATTTCTGAAACAGATTTCTGAATTTAGAGGTGGGTCACCCACGGTGTCTGGCTGAACACCCCCATCTGTGAGACGGATGAAGGGGAGGGCAGCTGGCATTCGGGTTTATTTTGACTGACTCCAAATGACCTATTTCTCAACTCAGTTTTCAAGCCAAGCAAACTGTCTCAGGTTCACTAATCCCTATCACCAAGTGGATTTCAGCTGGATCCACACTTCTTTATCAGCTGGTTAGACGTTTTCATCTCGTATGGAGGTCTTCCTGCAGTTCAGCTTCAAAGAGGCAAACCCAAGAAGGCTGGGCAGGGAGTTTCAGAGAGTGTTTACAGATGCCTTATCACTTTGGGGGATGGGGGGGAGGCAGAGTCCAAGAACTGGGAAGAGGAACAAATGTCTCCACAGCAGTTCAGAGCTCACCTAATCTGGGGAGGCAATCAAACATAGCTTAAAAGATCTCTCCTGCAAAGAGGGAAATTAAGTTTTCTGCCTCCTCCATCACCCAGAATCACTTGGGATCCAGGCTGGGGGGTTCTAACACATAGAATGTCCTTTATGAGCTGCTAATTACAGGACAGGGAAGCAGATGTGTGAGAGTAAACACATACACACACATATCATCTCACATGTGGGTGTTTATGAGTATGAGTGGGTGTCCATATAATTGGGGAAGTGGAATGTCTTTCTTCCACCTGTACTGGGGAGGGAGAACGGTCACTTGGTGAACCATCATCTGTACTGTATTTCTGAGTTAATACAGAACCTGTATTAACAGTGGGAAAGTGGGTAGGTGATTGGTTTCACCTAAGTCATTGTAATTCCTAACTTCCTGACATGGATTCTTTTGCTTTCTTTCATTTTGTTTTGTTTTGGGACTGAACCCAAATCCTTCACAGCAAGCTATATCCCCAGCCCATTTTTATTTTGAGACAGTGTGACTAAGTCACTCAATTGTCCTGGTTAGGTTTGAACTTGTGCTCCTCCAGCCCCAGCCTCTCACATAAATTCTTTTCTTTTCTCCCTTAAAAAAATATTATGTTTTTCCAAATGCTTTCCCCTGGAGAAGACCAACTGAATGCGTCCAAGGCTTGAAAATGCTACCTTGCAAATACACCACTCCTTGAAAGGGACTCAAACATCTGTAGAGGTGGTATGGAACAGGGGTCAGAGCAAACCTCCTAGACACCAGCAGTGCTTCCCAACCCAGCCTGAGGAGGGCATGCAACTTAAGAGTTGAGCTCACTTCTACTTGGCACTAGTGAGGCCTAGGCTGCTAGAGAAAAAAATCATTTGGAACTTGTTACCAAATAGACTGGGGAGGTAGTCAGCACATATTATACCACATGAACCATCACAGTGGTGCTTATGGGCAAGCGCGTGCCCTAGACTTGGGTGAACCATGGGAAATTTCCTTTATAACAAGCGTTTCGATCATGGTTTGGTATAGGCTTCTTGTGACAGAGGACAGCCACAGCTGTCAGTGACTTGACTCTCCCCATGTTGGTCAGTAAGTACCAGGAGGTTCCCTGTGACCCTTGGAGGGTCCTGTGTAGCTTTGCTGCATACTACAAATTCTCGGCATTTACATCCTTCTGCAACTTGAGACAATAATGTTAAGTGAAATAAATCAGACGCACGCTTAACTATTACCAGGTTTCTCTTCTGTGGCAAAACCAAACTATAAATAATGTAAAGAGCAAAATAAAAGATAGATAATAGGAAACAAAGAAATAGATCTTTTGTAAATGGGAAGGGATCAAGAGGCAGGAGAAGAGGAGAAGAGGGAGGGGAAGGGGAGAAGAGGGAGGGGAAGGGGAGAAGAGGGAGGGGACGGGGGCGTAAAAAGAATTAAGAGGTGTTATTCGCGTATCCAGCTCCCCACGGTGAATGTGATCATCATTTTTTTAAACTAATCAAAGTTTTAAAAATTCACATCCCTTCATTCTCTGCTTTACATTTCTTCATCTTCTGATAGAACTGTTTTGGGGGATGCATTTCCCCTGGTTAGGAGAAAGTGTGGCTGCTGTCGGCTTCCATAGAGAACTTGGGACTTGAAGGCCCCAAAGCCTGAAACCCCACAGGACATCAGCTTCCATGTGTTTCTGCTCCTTGGCTGGCACCCTGTCCCTTTGTGTGAGAGGGGCCTTATCTTTGAAGCTGGCCCGGGTTCACCTCATCCACAGAGGCCCGCATCAGAGCATAACTGTTAATGGGAAGGGGACTCATTTGGAGTCTCTCTGTGCTACTGGGGAGTGCAGTTTGTGCCGAGTCCTGGAAACAAGGCCACAATGGACCTCACCCTCACCCAAGCAGGATGAGCCCGTCCTGAGGGCATCATGGGGCCTGTGCTTGCATCAGCAGCCTAACCAGCTTGGCATGGCTTTAGCCTAGGGGCTGGGTCTCCACTTAGCTGCCTCCAGAGTCTGTGGCTAGAACTGTCCTCCTCTCCTGTGACCTGTGACATCTCCCTGCCTCCATTCTGACCCCCTCCACAGCAGCTGTGGTCATCTCCTCAGAGCCCATCCCTGCCAGAACAGGACCCTAGCACCTTCCCACACCTGCAAAATTCCCTTTGTGTGACCTCTCTGGTCTGTGTACATTTCTCTCTGGCCACACTGGCCCACTTCTGGTTGCTAGATTCTGTCCTACCTCCAGAACCGTGCCTTTGTGGTTACCTCCTTCATGATCCCTTTAAAATCTGGGCTCAGATGTCACTTTCTGGGGTCACATCATCCACAGTGGCCACCTCTGCCAGGTACCTATCCCCTTGCTCTGCCTGTGTGTCACAGACTGTGTGGATCTCACCCATACCTGCCTGTGCACTCTCCAGGGTGTGGGCTCTGCCTGCCACACCTCTGTCCCCACAGCCCAAGAAAAGGCCTGGCCTAGGTGAGCACAATGTGCGAATAGGCTCTGTTAAATGGGCAGACAAAACGCTGCTGCGGGACTGTCTCGTGGAGTCTCTGATGTATCTTTGATGCAGGGTGGGGGACCTGGGCAGCTCTGTGGTCTGCTGGGTTGTACACTGGCAACAGGTCGTTGAGTAAGACACTCAAACATCTTGGGCCTCGGAGTCCTTTTATACAGTCCCAGCCTGTCCTAAATGTTTGGGGGTAGGTCACATCAGGATGACTCTTGCTTGGAGTAAATGGCCATTGCTCTGGTGGCCGTGAGGGAAAGCTCACTCCCTACCCCTGACACCCAAGACAGGAGTTAGTGCTAGCCTCACTGCCTGCTGTGGTTCGGCACCAGTTGTACATGGCCTAACAGCCATCCCTCCCCCATGGTCACTGTTTGCATCATGGAGAGGCGACTGCATGTCCTCTTAATGCCTCCCTTCAAACCCCCTTCCAAATGCCAGCTGTCATCCACTTTTCTCTTCGCGTGCCTTCTTCAGGTCCAAACCCAGTGCAAACCTTTCGCATGGAAGGGGAAAGCCAAGCTCTAACTACAGCAAGCTGGAGGTTAGCTTGTCTACCGGCTGTCCTCTGCTCTCAGCAGAGGACTCCAAGGAAAGTTGACACAAAGATAAAAGAGTGAGAGAGCAACAGTATCACTGAGGACAAAGATGAACCCCCTGACACCTGGAGTCCCCAGAGACCTCAGGATGCACCCAGCGCCTCATCTATCAGCTGGTGGATAGCAGGCCTGGGCTTGATCCTGGGCCCCTGACTCTGCACGACTGTGTCTCCCACCTGAAGGCCGGGGCAATCTGGGGTTACGGACCCAGCGCGAGCGTAGGGGCAGAGCTGGGGCCAAAGCTAGGGTCAAGGCATAGAGGTTGGGCAGAGCTTTGGACAATGGCATGTGCTAGGCCCTCAGCCACCACTGCCACTAGCTCAGGACCCTGATGCTCCTGTTGCCTCCTCCCCAGGTTCCCCAATACCTTACCTGTTCCAGAAGCCTTGTCCAGCCTGGCCTCTCAGGAGCAGCCTGGGGAAGGCCCAGGTCACCCTGACTGCATCCCAGGCTAAATGCCCTGGTTTTGCTGGGGCTTGGTTCTTCCCCCTGCGGTCTTATCTCTGTCATCATCGGCTGTGTCACCCGGTTACTGCCCAGATTAAAGAGTTGGAAAAACACTTTGAACTGCATGGATGAAAGGGTTAGAAGAAGAGTGTTGGAAAAGAGCAAACTAATGGCCCACAGGGATGCCACGCCAGTCTCTGGGTGCTGTGAGGAAAGTCACTCGACATCTCAGAACTCCCGCCACCCTTGAACTCAGCGGAGGCCCTTTCTGCAATTACCATGCTTTCCTCCTTCACGATGCCTACCTGCCCTCTCCACAGACACACAACTGTCGTGTGACCTAACTCATCTACCCACCCCCCAGCACGTGGGATTTCTTTGAACTATACACACACCCCAGCCAGGCCCTATAACCTTTCTGAGACCTAGAGACAGGTTCCGCTAGAGAACTGGAGGCCGTGCCATCATTTACTCGGCAAAGTTGGATAAGCCAGGGGCGTCTAGGAAAGCGAGACTCAGTGAAAAGAACTGAGAAGACCGCTGAGTCTTTGCTAGGGAGGGAGGCAGGTGTGATGCATTTTTCTCTCTGAGTGCAGCTCAAAGTCCTTTCAACTGGCCTTGAAGGGAACCAAAGGCATTGGAGTGCTTGGGTTCCAGATCTTGAAGAAAGAGAAAGACAGAAAGACAGAGAGGTAGAAACAGAAAGAGACAGACAGACACAGGCACAGGCACAGACAGAGAGAGACAGAGAGAAACCTGGCCAAAGCTGAAGGCTTGTCCAGATATCCTGAGGACTGGGGCGGGGGTGGCTCCACTTTCTTGGAAGGGTATCTCCTTGAGGAGCTGTCTCCTTGGGTGGTTCTCTGGTTCCCTGGGAGTAAGAGTGCAGAGGGGGAGCAGCCCGGAGATCCTTGGTGGTGGTGTCCCGAGCAGCAGCTGTGGGAAGGAGCTCACCTGACTTTGCAGAACTGTCCACCTGGGCTGGGGGGTGGAGGGGCAGGAGGTGGGGCTGTGGGCTGCTGTGACTCACAACCAAGCACAGGCCACCTGCAGTGAGCTCAATGGAAAGCACTTATTCCTACATCTAGAAAATCTGTGATGCCCCTTGCTGACTGCTCGCTTTCCTTTCTTCCGAACTCCAGAAATGTCAGGTTGCAATGACAAGAACTGTGCCCAAGTGTCCAAGGACAGTTCTCCCCGGAGTCTTGCCAAAGCTGTCTCCTAGCGTTCCAAGGGGTGTGGGAGTCTGCTGAGGAGAGGGCACAGGGGGAGCAGCAAGAGAAGGCAAGGCAAACTCCCTTATTTTTTTAAGACTCCCTTTTAAATTTTAAAAGGGCATCACTGTAATGAAAACCATGAGGAAAAATCACCTGCAGGCACAAGTATGGGATAGTCTCTCCTTTTCCCCTGTTCTCTGTAAGTGGATAGATAGGTGGGTAGATTTTTTTCCTCCTTACTTTTAGAACATTTGAAAGTAGGCTCCGTCTTTGCCCCTTCATAGTCTAACACGCATTTCCAAAGAGCAAGGACGTTCTCTTTCATAACCACAGTAAATTACCAAGTTTAGGAAATTCCCAGGAAGATAATGTGTTACCTAACCACAGGCCATATTCCAATTGCACCAGACGTCCTAAAAAGTGTCTTTTAGTGTGTTTCTTTTTCTCTTTCTCTGACTCATGATTTACCTAGAATCACAAAAAATAAAGATGATCTTCAGGCCTTAAATGAATTTTTCCAGTGTCCATACTATTTTATGTATATACTCTCTACTTGGTTCAGAAACTATTTTTTTTAAAAGACATAAATATATCTAATAAGATAAAATACAAATAAAAATATCAGATGAAGGAAATGAAATCGAGGGGATTTGAGAGAATATAAGAAAAACTAAAGTTGAGAATGAGATTATTTCACAAGAATATACCATGAAGTCCTAAGTGAACTGTGCATTTGCCTGTCATCTTCCTATTGGCCAAAGCAAAGAAGGAAATGAGATCTGATGGACCGGACAGCAGGTGAGCATTTCTGTCTTGTGGTGGCATTTTCTTTTTAATATTAAGGTCTATGGTTCATGGTTGCTCCTGTCTCAGGTTCTTCTCCACACTCATTCCTCCCTGAGCTCCAGAATAAGGAGACAGAAGCTGGGGGTGCCTCCAAGTCCCTTGTAAATAGTGGCTTCCATGCACTTCTACACATTTATCTCTGCAGTAAAGTGTATGTTCTTAGTGGCCTGCTCCTCACCCCTTTTGTCCGTCAGTGGCTCTCTAGGGCGTAGAATAATCCCAACACAGAGTAAAAGCCCAAGCGTTTCTGTTAATAAATGCACATCCCCAGCCACTAGCTTCTCCCTTCTCCATGAGACCCATAATGTGTCCGCCTTTCCTCCCCTGTGAATTCTTCAAATTTTGAAGAAGCCAGAACAATTGCTTTGTTCGCATGTGGAATCCGAGCAGTGGGGCAGCTGGTGGACACTCGATAGCCCTTGCTGACAGATGGACATTGGGACTGGCCGAGCAGAGTTAGGGACAGAGCTGGTGTGGTCCAAAGAGGTGAGGACACCCGCCCGCCTCCTCTGTGTGTTGTAGCTGCACAAAAGAGCCATCTGGGGCACAGCCGGCTGGAAGGAGGACCCCGTGGCGCCAGCGTGCCTTTCTAGTGAGAGCTGGGCAGCCCTTGGCCTGGAACCACCGCCCTCCTCTGCCTCCTTTGCTGTGGGACTCAGAGCCTCGAGAGTCACCACGTGTCATTAGGATCCAGCCCCCAGCCAGATACCAAGGATCCCAAGGGCCCCTACCTCCTACACTGCCCTTGGCACCTAAGGGTCCTTAGAGGAGTGCTTGACTTAACCCTGCACCCCTGTCCCTCTACTGCCGCCCCCCTCCCTGTCCTGGCCCTCCCCTCCCCACCCACCAGGCTGGCCTTGATTCCTTGGGATTTAGTCAGAACCTCCAACACATCTTTTATTAATATTAATTCTAAAAAAATTTTTTTTCAGTGCTATTTACCATCTGTTTTTTCCCTTGGCTGAAAATAATTGGAGATGAAAAGCCTGCTGCTTGGTCCCCCCCCTGCATGGTCTCAGAAGGAACAATGGAGACAATGACTGCAGCTTTTTCCCCAAGCAAAACAAGCTCCAGGAAACGCCGCCGGATTGCAGAAGTTGCACTGAACGAACAAGTCCTGAACCCCTGCACTTCTTGCCATCAGCATGTTCAGGGTTCTGTGCATCTTGGGTCCAGAAACCCTCAGCGTGAGTGGGCTCTTTGATTTCTATTAGCCAAATTCTCTAATTTTCCTCTGTTCTAACATCTGGCACATTTGATGTTCCACTAAAGTTTGCACCATCTGTAAATATAAATAGCCTGGTCTTGATTCCATTAGAGGCCCATGAATGGAACAAAAATATTCCAAACTGACTGCCATGAGGCCACGGGCTCAGTAGAATCAGGCTCGTGCTTTGGAGAAAGGAAGGGATGCTGTGCTGTTTCCTCCTTCCAGAGGGGCCAGGCTGCTCAGCTGCCTGGGGATGAGCTCTGAGCCTCCCCAGATCGCTCCACAACCAGACATGTGTGTCACTGTTGGAAGGAAACTTACAGAGGGACACCAGGCAGATAAAAGCGGAGGCCTGGGTGGGTTGATCAGCCTGAGCCAGCAGCGCTGAATGGACCGCACAGCTTTGAGCCCAAATGCTCACCCCCCAGGAGCATCTGGGGCTGTCCTCTCCCTGGAAAGCAGCAGCCCAGAGATGGCGCCTCTGGGGATGATATAGCCCCAATCACTCAGGGCCACTGGCAGGACCCTTGACAGCATGATACCAAACCTCCACTCTGCTTTTGTACCTACCAAGGAAGTAGCAGAGTTGCAGAGCACAGTGGGCAGCCTGATTCGTCTCCCACGGGCTGACTGTCCCATTCTCAGGGACTTTCACACTGGGTCCTCCATTTCTTACCCAGATTTTTAGATCTTTATAGGTCATGCATCTTGTTGAGTCATTGTATAAGTACTCCTAGGTAGCCAGGAAGGGTGACCAAACTTCAGTCTTTCTCTCTTACCTCTCTCTTCTTTCTGGCCTTAAAAAATAAATTGGGATTCTTTCAACACAAATGTTATGGATGGCAGGTGTGTGCCCTGCAGTTTGTGTTTCAATCCATAGTGGGACCGTATTGGGAGGCAGGGCCTTTGGGAAGTGCCTGTGTCATGGGGTGGAGCCCTCACCATGGAATCAGAACCTCATGAGACTTGAGAGTTCCTCCTCTCCTTTCTGATCCATGTGAGGATGTGGCAAGAAGGTGTCTGTCTATAAAGCAGGAAAAGAGAGACAGACAGACAGACAGACTTCACAGATGCCAGATCTTGGACTCTACGGCCACCAGAATCATGAGAAATGCATGTTTGCTGTTTATTTAAGTCACTCAGTCTATGGCTCTGATGTTAGGTCTCCTGCCTACCTCTCAGCCTCAGGGAGAAATACCCCTGCTGTAGTGACACAAGAAAGTCTTGGAGCTCTGCTGGTACCCTTCCAGCTGAGCCTGGTACAGTGTCACTGTGTCCCTCTACTTACCAGAACTTAAACAGCATTCAGACATGACCGGATCCCCACCCCAAGCCCTGCTTCCATCTGCTGCCTCCAGTTTCTCCACTGAGAGCCTTCCCAAGCCCTGGCACTGTGAGAACTCCCCTCCCCAGCACACTGACTTGGCAGGGTGAGCACTGGACAGCCTCTGGTACACCTCCAGTTCTGGAAGCGTGTCTCCCGGAACCCCACACAGCTGTATACCCTACAAGGGAATTTGCTAAATAGGTAGGTTTGAGATCTAGGTGTTATTGAAGGTTTGGACCCCTCAAATTTACATGTGGCCTCTTAACCTCCAAAGTGTCTACACAGTATTTGGAAGTGGAGGCTCTTAGAAACTAATTAATGTAAGTGAGATCATAAGGTGAGGTCTTGATAAGGTCAGTTCATAAGAACAGATACAAAAGGGATCTCTTCAGCCTTCCCTGTGCTTGTTCTCTCTCCTCCTTTTTTCTCTCTCAACCTGCATACATGTTCTTGGGAAAAATCTTTGAGGACACCGTGAGGAATTAGCCATCTGTGGCCCAAGGAGAGAGCGCTCACTACACGCCAACGCTACTTGGCCTTGATCTTGAGTTTCCAATTTTGGCACCATAGGAAAATGAATTCAAACAACTTAGCAGCACTGGCTAACACACTGCGGTAAACCAAGTACATAGATCCTAAAACAATACTCAGCCATTTATTTGTTTATTCAAACAGTAAATACCTGCTGATCTCAGAAAAGAGTGAGGATGGCAGGCAGGTGTCCCCTATGCCTTTATATGCTGATGTGCTTTGCGGCGCTCAATGAAAGGTTGTCCTTTCAGACCACAGACCCCTTTCTTTGAAGAGCCATCTTCACAGATACTTGGAGAAGCACTCCATAATGCTTTGGTCTGATGAGGAGATTGGTTTTTTGGTTTGTGTTTTGCATAGGTATCATGTGATCCAACAGAATGTATACCCAGCCCAGGTAATGAGTGCCAGGTTGACTAAGCCGGAACAGTGCAAAGTAAAAAGAAGGCAAAGAAGTGGAAAGAGATGCTTTGTATTAGAAATGGCAGGGGGCTTAGGATAAGATGGACCTGAATTCAAGATCTGGATTTGCCATGCATGAGTTCAGAGGTCTGTGATGACTTCTTCACCTCTCTGTGATTCTGTTTGTCCTGTGTAAATCAAGGCTATCCTGGAATCTTTAGAAGTACTTGGTATTCACAGCATCTGCCATAGGTGGGAGCTACTGTTATGTAACACACAAACGGGGCCCTCCCTGGGCAGGAATCAGAGCATACTGCAGCTGCTCTGCTCTAGAATCTGTGAGCAAATCCCATAATCTCCTCACCATGCTGCTTTCCCACTCAGAACCCAGCTTCCTTCCAGGGGAGCCAGATCCTGATTATGTCTGAGCACCCCTTGAAGTCCCCAGAACCTATAGCTGTTGTCTCACGAACTCTATCTCATCCCTCAACCTGGGCCAAGAGAGAGACCTTGTAACTGCATCCTTACTTCTTTTAACTCCATGGTGATCATGTCTCTGCCCTCCAATAAAGGTCTAATTACACTGGCTTAATTCCACAGGTTCCCTAGCCTGATGATAACCGGTGTGTTCTTGTTTGATCTATAAGAATGTTTCTATGGCTCAAGATGGGCTGGATTTCAGTCTCCACACTGTGCTCCATTTTATTATCCCCTGAGGAGTCAGTTAAGTTTTTGAGACTTGCATTTTATGAGCACCTTGCCAGGCCCTCTGCCTTGTCTGTTTGGCTGTCAACAGGGTCACCCGGCCCCATGTCTCACTTTGGTGTCTCCACATGGTGGATGGGAAGAGCCTTGCTCGCCAAGATTTCGGGTACAGCACAACCTCTATCTGTCAGGGAGTTAGCCCTCCATGCATGGTGCCCACCTTGGGCTTATCTGATTCTCTCTACTATGTCCCTGAGAGGTACTGGAAGGGAAACAGAGCTGTGAGTCACAAGAAAAGGACTTGAAACTATTTATGCTGCTTGCTCACTGTGACAGCAAGCAAGGTACTCAAACCTTGCGTGTCTCAGTTTCCCCTTTTATGAGGGTGTAGCAGCTTATTTGGGGGATCACCCAATATCTCTGCTTGCTGGGGCTACCAGGATATAGCAGACCGGTGTTTTAAATAAGAAGAAATAACACTGTCTTGCAGCATTGTAGGTATAAGACCAAGAGCAAGGTGGCAGCCAAGTTGGCCTTCTCCTGGGCTCAGCTGGCTTCCCTCGCCCTCTGGCTTCACATCATCCTGCTGCTGTGAAAGTATGTGAGTCCTAGTGTCCTTTCCTTCCAAACACACCAGTCATATAATGACCCCCTCTTGTGACTGTCTTTTAACTTAATTATCTCTTCAGAGACGCTATCTCCAAATACAGTCTCGATCTGAGGTCCTGGAGGCTGAGATAGCAGCACATGAATGGTGGCCTGAGACACAATTCAGTTCCTACTCTCTTCCCCCTGTGTAAGATACATTGTTGAGACTGAGTCTGGTTATAGCTCAGGGCCTTGGTCACTTAACAAGTTCTCATTATGAACAACCATCTCCAAGTTTCCTGCTATGTGGTTTGAGCATGCATCCCTTCAAGGGTACTGTGAAGAACATTTGCTGTCAGAAATAGAGTCTGACAGCTCATCAGAGCCTGAGCTCACCAGTGGAAGATGGAGCTTCAGCTTCCTCATATGCAAGCCAGGGACAATCACAGAACTGTGGTGACAGTGAAATGAAACCACCGTGCAAAGTGCTTAGCAGAAAGTTAGAAGCCATTGTGACCCTCATGTGTTATTGGTTATGACTTCCAGGTGACCTTTTGAATACCAGTGGCAGATGAGAAGGAAATCAAAACTAAGATGAGGTCTACAACTCTGGACTGGGGTTGTTCAGAGTCTCCCTGGTTTTTTTTTCCAGGCACAATAATTCTAGTTCCTTTAACCTTTTGTCATAGAGCTGAGCTTCAATCTCTTTGATCGTGTCTGTGGCTCTTGCCTGGACACACTCCAGCCTCTGCAAACCCTTTTAGGAGGGGGGACACAGCCTCCGCTCAGCAGACTAATGAGGAGCTGACTAACTTGAGATCCGAGCAAAAGGATGACTTGGGGGCCATGGCATGTCACAGGCCTTTCATGTGTGCACAATCCAGCCAGCTTGGAGGAAGGCACGGCACTCTGTTGTCTCTGACCAGATGCCCCAAATTTTTCCAGGACAGGCTTTTTGGAGATGGTTCACATTTCAAATATTCTTATTTGATTGTCCCCACAAGTCAGTAAAATGTCCCAGAAGCTGTAACTTTTCAGCTTCCACACTACAGACTTCAGAGTAACTCTTACATACAGATGTGATACCAAAATGTTCCCCCAGCCTAGCAGGGGACAGATGCCATGCTGATGTGCTCCTGATGGCAGTCTCAGAATGGGCAGAGTACTCAGACTTCAGAGGCTCTTTGCCCTTTAATGAGCTAAAAGTTATAGCTCATGGCAGGCCATACTGTCAGTATTTCAAATTCAGAACCAAGGATCCTTGGTACCATCTTCTCATTTGTCCTTAGTTTGTGAACCATGATCCTTACCGGGTGTTTCTCTAGTGGCTGCGCCAATCCTCGCTCAGGGCTGAAGAAATACTTACCTGCTAGTTGCTGACCAGTTGGAAGCTGGTCTTCTCTTCCTCCCAAACATACAGTGGCTGTTTTTAGTCCTAAATATGTCACTTTATAATTGTACCATTGAATTTCATCCGGTTTTGGTAGGGCCCATGTTTTCAATTTGTCACGGTTGTTTTGAATTTTATTCTGGCCTCTCTGAGTGTGAGCCACTCCACCAAATTTAGTATCACGTGAAGCTCTGATGAGCACCTCCCCCATCCTTTGGTTTGTAAATCATTAGATAGGCCCAGCAGTTAATCCCCAGAGGAGCAGAACTCTTTCAAGTAGATGTTTCCTCACTGATTATGCAATAAAGAATGATTTTTGTTTTGGGCTGTAAATGTACATGCTCATTATAGAACAGTCACAAAGTGCAAATTAAGCTTGAGAAGGACATAAAAATAATTTCTTTTTTCCACCATTCAGATATAAGTACCGTCATTGGGTATGGATCTTCATCGCATAAATATACATTAATCAATATGGACTGAGTGGCATGCATCGTACTCTGATACGCTTGCTCGTGGCCTGGATAATACAGCATGGCCAGAAAGCGAACTATTTGCACTCAAGTACCACACAAGCCCCCGGATGAAAACTTTCTCTACATACTGATTATATTAGTCACTCAAATTCTATTTCATGAAGTCTAGCTCCACAAGATGTTCCAATAAAGCAAGGAATTGTTTATTCCTTTGAGAAAGGTTTTTCACTATACCAGCCACTAAGAGCATCACCATGTGTGTTAATATAATCAAAGCTCTGGTAAATTCTGCAGGAAGAACAAAAACAAAAACAAAAACAAAACTCTGTCATTTTTTTTTCTCAGTTGACATTTCCCAAATGCAGTTATCCATAAGACTCTGTTTCTAGAAGTACCTATGGCTAGTCCTTTGAGGAACATTTAAAGAAATGCTCTGAGAGATCATATCTTGATATCAGGATAAAGAATAATAATTTATAAAGTACTTGATTTCAAATCAAGAGACCAGGAGCCTCCTCTTCTCTCTTATGAACTTGGTTACATCTTTTATTGGAAAGGTCTTAGTGTAGGGAAATGGTTCAATCCCTGTTGTAACCTCTGCCCAACATGTGTCCCCATTAAAGGGGAGATGAGTTAAGGTGAATGCGGTCTGGAGCAATGACAGTGTCGTTCTGTTGGCCTCCTGTCTCATGGCAATGTTGCCTTTCATTTGGTGCCTCGCCCCATGCCAACTCACGGGGTCTTACAACATCCTCCTCGGGTCAGCAGGCACTGGAGGGATGAAAGTCACTTGCTCCACAAGCACAGTGCTAGGACTGACCTGCGGGACTCCTGTACTCACTGCCTAAGCTACACTACCCCTAACCTCTGCCCGATGCTAATGATCAGTCCTAGCATCTCCCCAAGGAAGGTGATGCCCCTGACCCTTGCCTTCCTGGTTTGTTTCTCACTAGGTCTTCTTCCCTATGAACAGTCATTTCCTGCTTCCCATGCTTGGGGCTCCCTTGTTCTCTGTGATGCCCATAAAATGGCAGTCCCATCCAACACGCAGTCATCCTCTAGAGAGGATGTCCTCAGCCACATGCCCATTGATCGCTCTGGTTTGAATAGAGCTGCTTCTCTGAAGGGGTGGGGCAGGTGGGTGGTGGGCAGCGGCTGCCTGTGGTGACCACCTGTGCCACTCCAGGAGAGAGAACTAACTAACTATGCTTGTGACTGGACTCCTATTTAAATAGCCCAATAACCCTATGGGATATTATGCCTTCAATTTACAAATGAGTGAAGGAAACACAGACAGGTTGAGTCATTTACCTAAAGCCTCATTAGTAAGAGTTGGAGATGTGATATAAGAAAACCCAGTACTGGCTTTCCTCCAGGAACTGAGCACTGAGCTCCCCTAGAAACGCTACCTGTTTTCTCCCTTCACCTCGCCCACTCCAGCTGCCCTGCCCCTTCCCACGGCTCCCACTGAGCTGGCCTTCTTAGAGGGATCTCTGTAAATTCCAGCGCACTGCACTGTCTGCACCTGCACAATCTCCCTCCACCACCTGGTCCTGCCTTCCTGGTCTCTGCCCCTCTCTTGTCCCTAAAGTGTGTCTCCTGCCTCCTCCTCCACAAAAGATCATCCCTGACCCTCTGGGTAAGGAATGGTGGCCTCTGTACCTGCTTTCTGGTGTCATGGCGTGTAACTGTGCAACGGAGACATCTACTGGCTGCCCTCAGCCTGCACAGGACTCAGAAACCTTGGATCCAAGTCTAGTAGACAGAGTCATTTGGTAGAATTTCCTCTCTGTTGTTTGTCTTAGACCAGGCAGAATTGGTCTGTAAGAGGACCTCAGTGGGCTTTTCTCTCTTCTCCTATCCTGCCCTAAGTACAAAAGCCAAAAGGAAGGGGCAGCTTTTTGCATGTATGTGTGAACTTGTTTGTTTGTTTGTTTGTTTGTTTGTTTATCGAGACACTGGGGATTGAACCTAAGGCCTTCCACCCTGAGCTGCATTCTCAGGTCTCTTTGAATTTTAATTTCGAGACAAGCTCTCACTGACATTCCCGGGTTCCCAGGCTGACTAGAACTTGCCAGAGACTGTTATCACATGTGTGGTGGCTTTGATGGTAGAGCTTTTGCCACCGGAGTGAGCTGATCCAGCCTGAATTGCCTGGCCAAGGACAGGGCTTCTTGGTAGAGCCATTTATGACCAAATGAGCAAAGGGTGACTTTTCTGTGATGCTCCTGGGGAAAAGAGCCACTCTGGGCAGGGCGACAAGAGGTACAGTGTGCTGTGCAGGGAGGATCACACACTCTGATTTTGTTTTGTTTTGTTTTGTTTTGGCTTGGGCTTTTTTGGTACCAAAAATCAAACTCACAACCTCTCACTTGCCAGGCAGACGCCATGCCCCTGAGTTATATCCCAAGCCCCAGACCACACACCTTGGCTGCCCTCTCCTTCACCCTTTGAATCCAGACCCATCAGCATTTGACAGAGAGAAATGAAGCCACCGTACTGGTTCATAGTCAAAATTTGCCAGTTCGAATATTGAGCTAGAAGGTAAACGGAGGAGGGAAGACAACCATGTCTAAAGATATCACCAACCTAAAACCAGCCAAGAAGGTTGTGCCCCAGATGTCTTGTTAAAGACCAAAGTCCCCAAGCCAACAAGACAAAGAGAGGCCCTTCCTCCCTCTCTCCCTGCAGAAGACATCGGCACCGAGGCAGGTTAGCCATAGGCGTGATCTGTCCTAACCCCGTCCCCAATCCAGACTGAGCCACCTGCCATTCAATTCCATCTTCTCACTGGGGTCTCAGTCTCCATTCAGCCAGTCGACAACCATTTCTGACTACTCACATGTGCCACATAGTTTTGAGATTTTAGGAAATGTCAAGAAGCTGAATTGTGATCACCCTCTCTCTCCCGCACATGGGAGGAGATCCTTACTTTGAAAAGACCTTGCCTAGTGGTCTGAGTATCTTCGGAGAAGGCCAGTTCATCACAAAGCCATTTAGCAGTCACTTGTACAAGGCCTAAAAACTCATGACAGTCCTCCACAATCTCCAGGAGTGAAGAAAAATCTAAAGGCACAAAAAGTGAAGGAATGATTCTGTTGAAAAGTGATAAGAGAATTTCTGCAAGACAATTGGGGGGCTGCTCCCACTTGTGATTGCCATGGTCACCATGACAACTCGGAAGCTTCCTGGGGAGAAGGAGGGTTTTAAAGAGTCTAAGCAGTGGACAGGTTTTGACAGCAGTAGGAAGGAGGGTAGAATGAAGCATGCAAAAACATACCCATTTGGACAGAAGAGGAAGGCCCCCCAAAGTGGCTGGAGGCCAGTTTGCAATGGGCTCTGAAGACCTATCTGAGGAGACTTGACTTCTTCTAGGAGTCACGAGGCAGCCGAGCAAGGTTCTTAAACGGGGGATTAATGAGCTTGAGGAGAGTCAGGAGCAGGGAACGAGCCACTGAGAAAGGTTCCTACCCTAGAACCCATGCACTCCTCACTGCAAGCTGGGGTGGCCCAAACTGTCCCCAGACATTAATAAATGATTCCTAGGTTCAGAAATAATGCTGTAGCGAGAACCTGCAGCTAGTTGATGCGAAAGTGCAGAGGCCCTTTGGTGGGGATATTGCATGTCCAGTTGGTAAGGAAGGGCAGGCCTATCAACCCCTTCACCTCCTGCTTTGCTAGGGTGGCATTTCAGGCAGGATGGCTTCTCTAAAAGGGGACCAGTGACCTGAGGATGATCTTGAGGTCCTGAGACGCAGCATCAGATTCCCCAGGAAATAGGAAAGGCAGGGCTGTGATAGGACAGAGGCAGGCGGAAGCCCAGTGCTGCCCAGTAACTCAGCTCTGTCCAACAGAAAGGCAATTCAGGGCACTGGTGTCATTTGAAACCTTTCAGGAGCAACATTCTAAAAAGGGAAAACAGCCGTGCATGGTGACATACACCTGTAATCCCAGTATTCAGGAGGCTGAGGCAGGATGATCAGGAAATCAAGGCTAGAAAGGGGTTACAGTGATAGAATGGGCCACATAGAAAGACCCTGTCTAGAAGAAGAAGAAGAAGAAGAAGAAGAAGAAGAAGAAGAAGAAGAAGAAGGAGGAGGAGGAGGAGGAGGAGGAGGAGGAGGAGGAAGAAGAGGGGGAAGAAGAAGAGGGGGGAGGAGGAAGAGGAAGAGGAGGAGGAAGAGGAAGAGGGGGAGAGGGAAGAGAAAAAGAAACTGGTCAAATTAATGTAGTAATACATTTGAATTAGCCTACTAGATCCAAAATATTATTTTAGCATGTAACCAATGCTTTACAATTATTACTGAGACATTTTACATTTTTTCTTTGAAATGTGGTGTGCATTAAAATGCTTAGGGCGCATCTGAATTTGGACCGGATCCATTTTGCGTGTGGCTGATGGTTACCTCACTGGCCGACACTGAGATACTCTCTACAGTGTCACTTCCGAACCTAGGGGTCGTTTATGAATGTCTGGGGACAGCTTGGGCCACCCCAGCTTGGGTGAGGAGTGCTCCTGTAGACCTTATGATGCACAGGACATCCCAGAACAGAGAGGGACCCAGAAAAAGGTGTCATCGTACCAGCCAGAACTCCGCATCACACCCGCGGAGACGAGCGCTGCCCAGCACCGCGTGGCCCCGGGATGCCAGGTACTCCCGGCCCTCCTGTGGGAAGCCAGCCTCGCCTCAGACGGGGCAGCCTGCCAGGCGCCACTGTCAGAGCTTCCTGGTGCTTTGTGATACGGCTTGGACCACTCCCTGAACCACTCCGATAAGCCGGATTGTGTTTGGAATGACCGTCGTCCTGCAATTACCCTCCCGCCACCCCACCCAAACCCCAGCATCGTGGTTGCCTGGCGGGGCTCCTGTCCAGGGGGTGGCATGAGGTGCACCCCTGCAGTTGTGAAGTATACAATCTGTGCAACGGGTCATGGCAGTGCCACTCCCAGAATCCAGGGGACTGAGCTTTATCATCGCAGTAAACGTTTCCTCGTTTTATTCTTTGTCATGTCAACATTCAGAGACCACGGAGTAAAGCCACTGGTGCGCACACGTACGTGCTAGAAAAAGGCTCAATTTCCACTCGAGGGCTGTAGCCAGGAGTGAATTTCTAACCAGGGTTCCTTTCTTAAGACTGGTCCTTTGGTCTTTTTACAAAGACAAATTCTCCCTTCTTTTCTTCTTCCTTCCCTTCCTACAAATATTTACTGTAGTACAAAGTTGCAACCCCGTAAGGAGGTTGGGCAGATAAGGAGAGAAAGATCCGTGCTGTTTGCACCCACATCTCTGCAGGAAATCAAGATAAATGTAGAGCAAACTGTTTTCAGGCAAATGAACTCAGTTGATGTTAACAGGAGATATGATTTAAAGCAATACATCATAAAAAAAAAAGTAAGGACAATTGAGTTAAAATCAAGTATGCACATGGCTGTGTGATTATACTGACTCTAGCTAGGAGTCCTGGACTAGAAGCCAGTTTTCTGTACTTGGTACTTGGGTTACCAATTACTTAGGTGTTCTGTGTGTATAAAATGGGCAAATAAAAATTCCTATCCTGGATGGTAGTAGTGGGAATACCTGCCAAATTAGTATATCTACAGGGGTCCGAAGAATATTTATCATACAATGAGTATTCAACAATGGTCATAAGGGAAAGAGGCATTTGAGGTTTTTCTCACTGTAGAATTTCTCAGAGCCTTCATCGTCTGACGTACACTGTGACCCTCCCTCTAAGGAGGAGCACAGTAAAGTACACATGGTTGCTTAATCTTACCTGACCACCATTTTGCACTGAGCCCTCTGGAAGCGAAGTCTGCAGGGAAGAGGAAAGTGCTGACACTTCCTCTGTGAGCTGCAAGTGAGGGAGGTACAAGTGACAGAAGGGGAGAAGAAGGCAATGCCCAGTGATGGCCAGAGTTGCACTGAGGTTGCAGCAGGTGTGCTTGCCGGGCCCACAGGATTTCTCCAGTTGGCTACAGGAGGAAAAGCACTGCAGAGCAGTCCTCCAGCTCCTCCCTCTATCCCCCTGATCAACTTTCCCTTCACGAGGAGCTGATGTCATTTAGTTGTGCCATCTGGTCCATTGGTGGCCACTCCAGACTCCATAGTTGGAGGGATGAGCACCCAGAAATATCTGGAAAAAGAAGGGCTGGTCCTGAAAGCTGGAAGGAGGAAGGAGATGATCAGGGGAACTTGGGAAGAAACATGAGTGTGATGGTTGATTGACTGTGTCAACTGGAGAAATTTAGTTAAGAGATGCTTAACTAAATCGGCCCAGCAATTCCACATCCCAGGGTGTGGAACAGCTAACTTAGGGTGGCTTGTCACCTGGGTGGTTTAAAGAGGAAACAAGGAAGGAAAAATCTGCTTGTGTTTCTTCAGAGGAGCTACAGTCTTCACCTTCACCTTGGATGTCATCTCCTGGCTTCCAGTGCAGACCCTTTAGCTTCTGGCATAGATTCCAGCTTCCATCACAGACCCGTTGGCCTCCTGAGAGACTCATATGGGACACTGCAGTGAGCTCCAGACCTTGGACTGAGTCCCTCAGTCTCCAGGGTGCAGACAGACCCTCTGCAGTCTTCCTCATCCAACCCTGTGGGTTCCCATTGTAAGTCAACCTTGTAAATTCTTACACTTTGTATATCTTGTGTTATATCTGTTTCTCTAGTAAAACAATGAGTGTGTGCCTTGGTACAACCACTTAGGGACATCTTCTCTCCACCAGTGCCCTGGGAAATATGCTCACACCTGGTTGGAATGGTTCTGATAGCCACATTTCTGATTCCAGCTGGGAGTGGAGGTGACAGAAGACAAAATCGCCATGATAGGTAAAGCTGTGATGTGTTTGGGAAGCACCTCACCTGGTTTGGGGAGGTCAGATAGGGGTGTGCGATGTGCTGGGGCTGTGGGTTTGGTAGCAGGGGTGGCCCAGGGCAGATGTGAACATAAGGTTCAGGAGTAAAGAGGAAGTGTACGTGGCAGGGGAAGGAGAGCTAGTTTACTAACTTAGTAGAGGTTTCTTAGGGCTGTCATTACTAAGTACTGCAAACAGGCTAGCTTGAAATAACAGAAGTGTTTTCTTCCCAGAGTCAGTGGCTGGGCCTCTGGAGTTAAGGTGTCAGCAGACTCAAACTCTTTCTGAAGGCCCTAAGGGGGGAAAGATCCCTCCTTGTCTTGGCCCAGTTTCTTGTGGTTGCAGACAATTCCTGGTGCTGATGGCTCATTTCTGCATCAATGTCTGCCCTCCTTTCTTCTTTTCCCCAAGTGGCTCTGTGTCTCTTCCTCTAAGGTCACCTATTACACTGGACCAAGTACCCACCCGTCTAATACCATCTCATTCTAACTCATTACATTTACAAGGACCCCTTCTCCAAATGATGTTATATTCAAAGCTCCTGTGAAGAACATGAATTTGGAAGGAAAAGCTTGATTCTCATGGAAGCAGCATGGTGGAGAGAGGAGTGATCCTGGAGGGGTGCAGAGATCCTAGAGGGGCTCAAAGACCCCGGGTTGCAGTCCCTATGTTTGAGTACAGAACCGCCACCATGAGAGGATGGTTCTGCTGGCCACGTGCTGCTGAGGTCAGACCTAGCAAATGCTGAGCCATGGCTTTGTGGCTGCTTTTTCAGGGCATCTTTAGAAGGACCCGAGCAGAAGCTTTCTGGAGGCAAGTTTCCTAAGATCAAGCTTCAGAGGCACCTCTGCTCTTGTCCCCAGTGGAGTGACTGAAGTCCTCTTGCCCTACCCCTCCTTCTCCAGTGCTACGCTATGCACAGAAGTAAGAATGTAGGAGGGAGCTTTACTGCAGAATGCTGGGGGCCAGGAGCTCCAGGAAGGAATGTCAAATATGAGAGTGTTCTGCTGACATGATTGAAGGTGTGAGTGGCTGGAAGCTGCAGGGGATTTTAGATTAAAAGAGTTTCTGAAGACATTTCTTCAAGGTCAGTGACAGGAAAGTCTAGGTACATCTTCTGCCTCCTGTTAAGAAAGCCAGAGGCCAGGACCTTCTTCTGGGAGTTGAGGTTAGAGAGTTTCCCATGGAGCCCCCTGGTGGGAAATTCAATTTTTATCCATATCTTCCTATTTTTCATCCCTTGAAATCAAAGTCAAAGGAGACTCCAGTTTGGGATGGTATAAAACAGAGGTTGAGATGGACAGACCCTGGTTTGAATTCCAGCTCCCAGCTCTCCCATTATGAGTTATGTGATCTTGGACAGCTGACAATTTCTCTGAGCCTGTTTCTTCAGTTACAAAAGCAGATGCAGAGACAAACTGAAGCTTCATGCACAATATGTGGCATGTATGACAGATACTCACTGTGAGTTCCCTCATGGTCTTGGCCAGCAGGGTACTACAAAGCCTCCACATGCTTGTGCCTCACTGACGCCCTGTTGATGAGACATGAACCTCATTCCAGACAGGACAAACCAATCAGTTTCCATTCATTCCTTCATTCGTTCAAGTAACAAATAGTTACTGAAAGGTACTGTCTGCCAGACATAAAGAGAGTGCCACAGAGATGGATCCTGGTAGAGAGAGAATGGTGTGTGTGTGTGTGTGTGTGTGTGTGTGTGTGTGTGTGTTTATATTTCCCTAATGGTAAGTACTAAGAAAACTAAAGCAGTGTGTGGGACCAGAAAGGACAAATGAAAGGGTAGGGGTATCATTTAAAATAAGGATATTGGGGACTATCTCACACCAGAGGACCATTAAAGAAAGAAGAGAAGAAAATGAATAGCAAGCTAGGCAGAAAAGCAGAGGAGAGCAGGCCAGGCAGAAAGAACCACAAATACAAAGTCCCTGGGCAAGAGCAGGGACGGCCGTGAGGCAGGGGCAACTGAGATGCGGTGAACAGATGGGGCAGGCAGGGGGTGAAATCAGAAGGACACGGGCCATAAGTGGCAGGTGGTGTAGTCCAAGAACTTTGGGTTTCACTCCCATTGAGATGGGAGTCATATTATTAATAATATTTTCATAACTAATAGTAATTGGACTCCTGCCAGGCATGAGTCGAAGCACTTTACATATGTTTAACTCTTATAAGAATCCAATAACCTGCAGAGGGAGAAGGACATGTATAGAAACCACAGTCGACTGACCAGGACTCCATCCCGAAGCCCTGAATCTCCTTCTACCCTGGTTTGCTTTCCCAGAATGCTTCCACCTGCTCAGCATACTTTGTTGTTATCAAAAGAAGGAGACAGTGTAAGGACTCTGGTAAAGAAGGCAGGGTGCATACAGATCCATCCACAAGCCAGCGAGCAAGGATTACTGGCAGCAGCCACTACCAGCTTGGACAAAGGTGTGTGGAACAGCTTCTCCCTCACAGCCTCCAGAAAGAACCTACCCTGCCAATGCTTTGATTTTTGAATTCTGGCCTCCAGAACTTAGAGAATAAATTCCTGTTGTTTTAAGCCACCAACTTTCTGGTAATTTGTTATGGCGGCCCTAGGAAACAAATGCAGACTTGTGTAGAGTAATGGAATCAGAGAGGTGGATGACTCAGATTGAGCTCTGGCTCCGGGCCCCCTGGCTATGTACCCATATGCACCTCCTTTCCCTTCACCCTATTCCTCAGTGGCTTCCTCTGGAGAATGGGTACACTGTTGCCTGGCTCTGGAGGTTAAGATGAAGATGAAGTGAGGTCTGAAGTCTGAGCCACACAAGTTGATATATGGAGAAGTCCCCAGAGCTCCTAGAAAGGACTGGATCTGAAAGGCGGTGAGCTGGAATTCACGATGTGCAGGATACCGCTTGGGGCAGGGTTGGAAGTAGCACTTCCTGAGCCTGGGCTTCCAAGGCTCCAGTGCGTTACTGGCAAAGTGGCTCCTCTCTGACATCACCTCCTGAAGAGGGAGAGTCCAGCTTCTGGGCCAGCAGGAGGAACCATTTGGATAGTGAGTCAAGGAGCCCTGGCACTTGGACACTGAGTCACTGCTTCCTGCCAGGAGTCTGGGTGGGTGTGTGGGAGGGATTCTTGTGCCAAAGGAGTCTTTGCACTTCAAAGCCAAAGAAAAGGCAATTAAGTTTATGGTGGAATTAGTCAGGAAACTGTAAAGCAAGGACCTGTACAGTAGATTCTTTTAGCACCATCTCAGAATACACTGAACAGTCTGGGTCTGGTTCCAAGACAATCTTTTAAAACTAAATTCGGAGCCTAGATAAGATCGCTGTCACCTCTTTGCCATTCCTGGCTCTGGACCAGCTTGGAGTACATGCCCCGTGATAAAGTGAGATGTTCCGTGTCCCGGATCCCTAGCACCAGCCCCGTGGTCCACTCGTTTGAACCCCATCAAGCCTCTGCTGAGGGTGAGAGTAAGGTGTGGGATGAAGCTGGTGTATGGCACAGGCCACCGGTGGGGCCAGGCGTGGCTCAGACTTGGCTGCCCACAGCAGACTGAATTCATCGAGGTCCCCAAAATGTCAACTGCTGAAACTAATGTAAGCAACCGTAATGTTGCCTAGGGGGCCATAAACCAGGGATAAATAGGATCATTCATAACGATCAAAGGATCCGCCAATCAAGAGAACACAACACTCCCGAATTATACTCCTCGTAACAGAGCATCAAAATACGTGAAGCTTCATCTGACAGATCTGAAAGGAGAAACAAGCCAGCTCTCACTGAAATCAGAGTCCGGTACCCCCCTCCCAATAATTGATCAGTCATATAGACAGAAAATCAGCAAAGACGTAGATGGGAAGAGCATTATCAGCTAAAACAAATGTCCAAGAGCAGAGTGAAGGAATAAGTTGTAGTATATGCACGAAGCAGGATACTGTTTGGCAATAAAAAGGAATAAACTATTGATCTCAAAATGTCATGGATTTCAAACGCTTAGTAGAAAAGCGGATTTTAAAAAGGGCACACGCTATATAAATTCATTTACATAAAATTCTAGATAATGCAAACTGATCTATAATGATGCAAGGCAGAAAAGTGGTTACCTGAGAAAAGCACGGGCAGGAGGTAAGGAGAAGGGTGGGTGGGGAGAAGGGTGCTTGTTATCTTGGTTACGGTGATGTTTTCACAGAGATTGATCTATCAATTGACTGATAGAATGACAGGGATAGAACATATTGTCAAATTAGAGCTTTTATTTGTAGCTTATTGTTGGTTCATTATACCTTAATAAAGCTGATTTTTGAAAATTGTCTTCAGGCTCTCCAGAAGAAGAGAAAGCGTCCATCTGGAAACTTCATTTTGGAGGTTGTATAATTCTCCTGGAGCCCAAGCTCCTGTATTCTGCTCCTGAGATGTTGGTAGAAAACACCAGACATACAGCTCCACATTCTTGGTTTGGAGCAGCATCACGGAGGGCCCAAGGCTAATGCCAAGTGTCCGGTGTAAGAATGCCTTCCAGGAAGGGAATATGAAAATGGATGCTTTACAAGCAACTACAAACATTTCACTGGGGCAAAATGACATCAAGTTCTTTTCAGGCCAGGATTGGACTTCAAGTACTCTTGGCATCTGGTGCTACAACAGCACATTCCCCCAAGTGCCTGTGCCCAGCTGGGACTATGGAGGGACTAAGACTCCCTGGGGAGAGCTTCTTGAACATGGTCATCATTCAGTCATTCACAGGCATATCTTGGGAACTCTGGGTGGTGGAGCTGGAAGGAACCACAGATCATCAAGAGTTAGACTCAAAGAGTGCCACATTCAACCACAGGACCTGAATACCAGGCAGAGCAGACCACTAGGGCGCCAGGTGCATGGGTGAACCTCAAAGAAAGGCAGTGTTTCTAAGTAACCTAAAAAAAATATGATCACATCAACTCCAAAGCTCATGTTCTTAATGATGTACCGTATTGATCTAAGGAAGACCAGGGGTCTACAAACCTCTGACCACAGGGTAAGTCTGGGCCAATGATTGCTTTTTCAAGTAGCATTTGGTTGGCATATAGTCCCACCCACTCATGGACACATGATCAGTGGCATCTGCAGTACAGCAGCACAGTTTCCCAGCTGTATGATTGCCAGTGTCTATCTGGTCCATAACTATAACTTTACCACTGGACCCTGCAAGGAAAAGCTTCCCAGAGTCTATCCCCACATTATGGCGTGAACAATCTATAAATATAGCTAGTAACTAACAATACATTTTGTTTAAAAGAAACAGATAAAGATATATGGATAAGCCAAATGTGGTAGAGAGATGTAATGGAGCATATTTCTGCCCTAAAAAGAAAGGAAATTCTGACACGAGCTTATGTCATGGCTAAATCTTGAAGATATTATGCTGAATGAAAAAGCCAGTCACAAACATCTGTATGATTCCGCACATATGAGATAAATGCAGTCAAATTCATACAGGCAGAGAGCAGAATTCTAGGAGGGACAACGGGAATGAGGGATGCTTGTGACTAGGTACAGTTTCTGCTACACAGGATGCAGACGGTTCATTGGATGGATGATGGTGATGGTTGCATGATGACATGAATGTCATTAATGCTACTGAGTTGTACATTTCAAATAGTTAAGACAGGCCAGATATAGTGGCATGTGCCTATAATCCTGGCACTCAGGAGGCTGAGTCAGGAGAATCGCTGCAAGTTGAAGGCCAGCCTGGGCTATAAAGTGAGTTCAAGATCAACTTGAACTGCATAGTGAAACCCTGTCTCATAAAAAAAGGTGGTAAATTTTATGACATGCATATTTTTCTACAATATATATTAAAGTAAATAGAAACCTCGGCGAGGAGGTAGCCTTTCCTAAGAATATTTTCAAGAATTAAATCCCACACATCAAAGAATTTTCAGACAACTTCCCTCCCCTCTGCGGCAAAGAACACCCAGGTAGAAGCAGCACCGGAGGACTGACCATCTGCATTCTGAGGGGCCAAAGCAGTCACATGCCTCTTTGGTACAGGGCACTCCCTTCCATTCATAATGCAAGTAAAGACTGTCAAGTTCAGGGGGACCTGAAGAGGGAGTCGCCACCTGCACAGGCTGGGAGTCGGTGTTGCCCCACATGGTTTGGGGAGAATCCAGCTCTGTCATCTCCCCGATCCCTACCACTAGGGTTTTGTTGGGAGAAGCCAAAAAGATAAGGGAAGTAGATATGAAAAGATGTTTGTTTGTTTAAGTTTAAAGCACCTGGAGGTAACTCGATAAGTGTCTGTCTATCTGTGCAGGTAGGTTGTTGGTATCAGACAGGACAGAGCTGAGAGGGACCCTGCTCAAGCTGAACACTGCCACCTACTGGTTTTGTGACCATTGGCAAAGCCTGTCATTGCTTCCTCCTTGGCAAATGAGTGGCCCGTGATGTATCAGTGCAGTGTCACGCAAAGCACTCGTGTGTCCCACCAAAGCTGGACCCTAAGACAAGGTCCCCCTGAGTCTTCTCAAGCTTCGTACACCAGCCAGCTCATGCTCAATAGACTGGAAGCATATCTCCCCCAAGGCTGCTGCAGTCTGGCCTGTCATACCTGAAGCCCAAGGGGGCTTTTTACTGGGAGGGTGGTCTGAGTGGAGTTAGCGGACACCTGCTCAGAGTGCCTGAGTCGCCCACATCTGTGTAAACCTTCCCTTATCCTGTGCCCACAACCCCACCAGAGTGTTGAGTGAGGCTGTCACAAGAAATCCCACTGTCAGCCGAGTTCTAAGTGAAGCAGAGCGGGGTGGTGCAACCCGGGGCAGGGCTGCTTATTGTGACAAGCTGATCTGCAGGCGTTTGTCAGGATGGAGACTTCCCAGTGCTCTCTGTTATCTGGAGGACAGATAACAGGACAGAGGAAGGTACTTCGGAAGCACAAGACACTCCCCTCCTGGCCTCTTGAGGCACTTTGCCCTGCACACTACCCTCAGGGTCCTCATATGAGTGGATGGAGCCAAGAACTAACGAGTATGTGTTCCCATTGCTTCGCACCAAAAGCAGAATCATCTGTATTCTCCTAGTGCTGATGAGTCGGGGTCCTATGATAAAAATGTAGACCTGGGAGATCAGTACATCCGGATCCCCTCCCAGTCAGAGCCGAGGAGAGGGGCATAGGGTGCTGCTTGGATGTGGGAGATGGAGAGGAAGGAGAGATGTCTAGGCTGGATGCTTCTGTGTTAGGAGATACAGAGTCTTTGGTCTTCATTCTTAAGAATCTTCATGTTGGCCTGCTTACCCAGAACAGAACCTAAAACCTAGAAATGGAACGATAATGTTTCAATGGAAATGTTTTAAAAATTAAAGAAAGAACAAAAGCAAAGAGATAAAATAGTTGGCCCTGAGCTAAATCTTCTCATCCATCACTCAATTTAGTCAGTGAGTTCATGAGTGGACACACACTCTTTTCCTCTATCTCAATGTGGTTGAATTGTCAAACGATGCTTTGTTGAAAATATTAAAACCTGGAGGTCACACTAAACTGGCTTGAAAGAGGGAAGACATTCTTTCCTCAGCCCAAGCACACATTTGGAATGTAAATGCAAATTCTTTGGAGACAGGCTTGCTTTCCTGGCAGACAGAACACTTGAAAAGAGGTCTCGCTTTAATTTTTGACAAGTGTTAGGAAGAGTTACTCTTCACAGCTTGACAGAAAGGAGGAATGAAAGCCAACTTACAGGTCAGAGCAGAGAGGGGGCGAAGAGATGATACTGGCTTCTGGAAGGAAGTCTGAGGCTCAATTTCCACCTCTGCTGAGGGTTCCCTCCTTGGATAAGGGTGGAGTGACTACCCTGGGGTGGTCAGGTGACCTTGCACAGTGGCACAGGTACCTAAGGGAGGGTGCTTGCAAAGTTGCCCTTGGACAAATCTAGACAGGAGAGATCTGACTGGGATAAGATTCCCTTCTTTGTCTATAACTTAAGTGAGATAAAGGAGGAGATGGCCTTCCTCTGTAATTTATGCTAGCTCATGGAAAAACAGAACTTTCACTGCCCTGGGAAGACAAGAAGTGAAAGTAAAGCACAAAGGCCGGACACCTAGATGCCAGCTGCCTGGAAGTTGACATTGAGTCGTGCCGCCAATCTTTGTTATGTGAAGATGAATAAACTGAGGTTCAGAAGGCCTCAAGTTTCCCCAGTAAGAAAAGATCAGAACCAAGATTCAGCACAACATTGTCTGCCTCTGGTGCTCAAATTGGTTTTTCCATACAGAACCACCTCATATATGAGAGGCTGTGCAAAGCTGTCCACTGACCAGATTTAAGTCACCCAGCAAGAAAAAGAATGAGACAAAAACAGCAGTGCATCCGGTGATACTATGAGCTCTTTCATTTGGTGATTAAAGAAAATCCTAAGTGACCAAGAGTCCGGATGCCTTCTAACCCCTTATTAGTCCTTCTTCGTGCACTAAATCTATCTCTCAAATTCATCTCTATGGCTTTTTCTTAAAGTGAGATATCCATTATGTACTATCAAATTCACCCATAAGTGGTGGTACAATTCATTTTTAAATATATTCACAAAACGGCACAAATATCACCACCATATAATTCCAGAATCTTTTCAGTGCTCCTAAAAGAAATTCCATACCCATTGGTAGTCACTTCCTACTTCATCTCCAATCCCCAGTGGTTGGAAACCACTAATCTATTTAAAGTCTCTATGGTGTTGCCAATTCTGGACATCCCCTATGAATGGAACCATAAAATATGTAGTCTGTTGTGTCTGGCTTCTTTAACTTAGCATAGAGTTTTCAAGGATCATCCAAGTTGTAGCACATACCAGTACTTCATTCCTCTTTCAAGGGTTAAAATATTTCATTTGAGGTTACACTACATTTTGTATGTCTGCAGAATGAGTTCCTTTACGTTGCATTCCGTCAGCAACTTGGCTTTTCTAACAGTCAAATAAACCTAACTTACTTGGAAGAAGGTTCTAGCGCAGGGAATTAACTCTTTCTTGTGCCAGTGGGTCCCCAGAGAAGAGAAAACAACTCCCACTCCAATTGTTTCCCAGTTTTGATCTCTGGAATGCCAGAGCCATAAACCCTTTGAAATGTCTACTTCAGTGATTCTTGAACAGCGGTATTACTAGCAGATTTCTTTTTGCCACGAAAGTTTATACAGAACTACAAAGCACAAAGCAGATAAAAGCATAGTCATCACAGCTAAGTGGAAAATGAGTTACCAGACCCCTCCTGGTTGAGTGTCCCCAAAGTACAGCCTGGCAATGCTGGGGGGTCTTCAGGACGAGGAACACAGTATCTCAAACCTTCGGCCCACGGACGCTTGCATCTGGTGGGGTAAAGAACCCCACACTCTCAGACCTGAACCTCACACCAAATTTTACCCAACTGCCCTGCAAAGCCCAGGTGAGCCAGCAAGGAAAGTTCAGAGTGACTGAACAGGTGCATTCACTTTGTTGTAACACCAGAAAGGGTGACAGGCAACCTTGCAGCCTCATTGTGACCCTACCACAAACCCATCTAGACTTTGAAACTATCTCCCTTTAAAGAAAAAAGTGACAAGAAAAAAGCAAAGAAGGAAAGAAAGAAAGAAGAAA